>JALIZH010014942.1:0-14614 GCA_030522465.1 Rhipicephalus appendiculatus
GTGTGTCGGTCGCAACCGGTCGCAAATGGTCGCGCAACCGTTGCTAGTCTCAAGCGCGAAGTGAATGAGCCTTGAAGGCTCAATCACACTTGCGATGAGCACCGGTTGCGCGGCCATTTGTGACCGGTGAGCAGAGAGCGGCCTGACGGGAACGACGTTCACACGCGCGTGCGACTTATACCCGTCGACGCACGGAATTCGCGTCTTCTCGCATTGCTATTGCCCCGCGAAATAAGCTGACGTCCTTTTCCTGCGCATGTCATTGGTTCAGAGCATTGCGACTGCAGTCGTGCGACTGAAAAGTCTAGCAGCGAGCGACTGAGCCAAGACAGTCGCTTTGCGACCAAAACGGCCATTTGCGACAGTTAGCGACTTAGCGACTTACTTGGTCGAGCGAGCACTGCTAATCGCAGGTGCAGACGAGTCTTTTGGAGGCTCCGTAATTGCGCACCGGAAGTCGCTTTTGAGCAATTGGTCCAGTTGATGTTGCATATCGAAAAGGAAAAACAGGGCTTATGCGATGCGGACAGGGAAGGTACGATACACGAAGCGTTGTTCGCAGTTCGCTTGCTTGGTAGTGTGCGCGCTCACGGTTGCAAGGCGATTGCAACACTACGTCTACCGCTTGTGATATTTATAAACGTTGTAATATGTACCATGCAAATAAAAAAAGAAGCGGTTAGTGGCGTTATCTATGAGGGAATACATTATTTTGTTTTCTCTACTTCGGTCAAACGAGCCATATTGTCACGTGGTCGTGACGTTGACGAAGGCAGCAGTCGGCATGTCCAAGATGAAACTGTTTATTTGGCCGAACTTGTGGTAAACGGAAAGTCAGATTACAGCAATACACACTGGCACTGGCAGCGGCGAAGAGAGCGACGGCCGTCGATCAACTGACTATAGCGGTGAAGCGGCGTCGGCTTTTATACATGTACCATCGAAGATTCCAGCGTTATCGCTAGCGGCCGCGTAAGTTCCAGAACTAACTCCGATGTTCGCGCTGTGCACGTAATCTCATCGGAACGTTCTAAGATTATCTAGATAGTTCCCCGTCATTGGGGCGCGCTTTGCGCAAGGCAGCACTTATATCGTAATGGGGCGGTAAGATGAAGATAGAAAGAAAGGAGCAGGTGTAGCAAAAATTGGGAGACCCTTAAGGCTTCGTCTTTAAGAGTTGAACGCGATAGCGATATCCTGTCCTTAGCGCGTACTTCAACCACATAGTGCATACTATGTAATGGGTAGCATGCTTTAAACCATGAGCAGTATGCGCGTGAGATGTTTTCGAACTTGCTATGCACCCACTACGTGGTCTTAAGGGAATACGCGCATTAACGTGTGTGCCTTTTGTAATGGGTGGCCGGCTTTAAACCACGATGTCGTTATGATATTCACATGTTCTGACGCCCGATGGCAATGTACGCTTGTACCACGCAGTATTACTGCGATATTACATTGTGGGTTGTGACGCCTGTATACAGGAACGTGTGTGTTTGTAAAGCATGAAAGTTATTTTCACTGCATTTCCAAGCAGGGAAGTTATTTTCACTGTATTTCCAAGCAGAGGCGTGGCTGTGTGGTAGAACATCTGCTTGGAACGCAGACGGCCTGGGTTCGATCCTCATTCGGACCCGGAAATTTTTATGATTTATTTTATTTGCTTCTTTCTTGATTTTTCGATCACGGACAACATGATGATTTTTCGCTCACAACCAACGACGCCGACACCGACGCCGATATTTCTGCGAAACGAGCTCTTCAACGCTATCGCGTTAATATTTTCCAGAAAATGCATTCTTGCTGGTCTTCTATGTGGGTCACAGTAGAATCCAGCCATTTGTAAGAGCCATGTACTGTGCCAGCCAGCCATTACACTAAGGTCATGTAGAACTCTCTCTAGATGGATAGCTGGGGTAGAACCGCCTGCTACAACGAAGTAATCTTAAATGACGGTGTTAGTCACCCAATGATTGGCGGCAGGTGTGAGCTAGCAATATTTGCTGCGTTTTCGAATAAAAATCAGTTTCCTTATTCTGTGTATTGTAAAACTGAATAACGAGAAATGTTTTGTGTCGTTGCGCCAAAGGATTTCGTTGATGACCAAGCGAACCTTGGCTCAGTTATGTTTTTTTTTTATTCTTTGACTTAATTTCTCGCTTTCACAATTTTTTTTCTTTTTTATTTGCTCTACATCACATGTGCCCAGCGACGGCGACAGACCCCTGCTGTAGCGACGCTGGCAAAATCGTGAACGGCGAAGGCGCACTTTCACCTTGTGCCAGAGTTGCCAGTTACGCCTTATAATAAGAAGATTGGGCTTCCGCGGGACATGCCCCGGCGTTGTCGGCGTCCGCACTCACACTGCGCATGCGCAGCTCTCCTCCTTCCCTCTCTACAACAGCTGCGCGTTACTCTCTCCACTTCTCTCCTACCACCTGCTTGCGCTTCTCCTGCGTTCTCGCTTCTGCTCTCGCGGCGCATGCGCTACTCTCCTCCTCTAGTCTCCCCTCCTTCAAGTGTGAATATAAAGCGGGTAGAGCGCTCCTCCTCCCCCCACGCTGCGGCCGCGCACTCTCCTCTTTTACGCGGGCGTTTGCGCAGGCGATCGGTCGCTTTCACTCCTCTCCTCCCCCCCGCGCTGCAGCCTGTAAACCCACTCCATCCTCTCCCTCCCCCCATTCCATGTAACCGCGTGCGCTCGGTCGAGGAAGTATTTAGATTCGAAGCATCTCATGAGCGAGCTTGATCTGGTGGCATCCGCGCTCCATTGCGCATGCGCCAACTATCCCCCCTCCTCTCCTACGCTCCCCCCTCTCTGTCCTCTAGGCATCCCTCCGCGCGGCGTCCACATCCCCACTGCGCATGCGCGTCCTCTCCCGCTCTCTATCCTCTCCTACGCTCCCCTTCTCTGTCCTCTAGGCATCCCTCCGCGCGGCGTCCACATCCCCACTGCGCATGCGCGTCCTCTCCCGCTCTCCTCTCCTACGTCCCCTCCCTCTCCAGGCATCCCTCCCGCGGCGTTTACACCACCATTGCGCATGCGCGTCCCTTCCCCCCTCTCTCTCTTCTCCTACGCTCCCCCCCTCTCCCGTCTCGCGACGCAGGCAGCGTCTGCTAGCGAGTTTCTTGGTTGAAGAGAGCACTGCACTGAGCCAAATCCTCATACCCCTCCGTAGCTCCACTATAGTGCATAGTTTTCGAACTGTGGACGAAACCGACTGCTCGCGCTGCACAACCGTTCACTGGCCACCCCGTATATATGGCACTGGATCTTGACCTGCAAGGTAGTGCCGGTGGGAGATTTCTCCTGTGCGTTGTTGAACAATAAAAATTCGCAACGTGCGCGTTAACTAAAAGCGGACTGCGGGTCTCTGTGTCCAATCAGAGTCTTCTGTCTCTCATTGCCCATTAGCAGCGATTGGCATGTTCCAGTAGGAAACACTGGTCCATCACTGCGTGCTTTGCGCCTCCCCAGGTTTCTCTCCTGCGCAACGCCGCGATGAGCGCCAGCGTCAGCGCCGCCACCAGTGTCAGCGTTAGCGCCCGCTGCTTCACATCTACACATGGTTCCCTTTAGCGGGAGATGGTGTAATTTTCGCCGAGTCGCTTGTAAAATTTGCCAGTCGTTTGTCGCGTTTTTCGGGCTTATTTGCATTTCCCCATCAAATATAGTTATTTTAGTAATCATCACGTTCACCAATGCACGTTTGTTGTTCACTAATTGCGTGTTTGTCGATGACTTTCAGTAACTGAGTGCATAGGCGTTGCGCAGGGTTCCCCATCAAGGGCGGCGAAGGTTCATAGCAGCGTACCCCCCCGTCCTACTAATGTATGGGGCAGATTTAGCACCCCCCCCTCCCATTTTATATGACTAGGGGGGGGGGGATGGCCACACCCCTGACCCCCCCCCCCTCCCCGTGCGCACGCCTATGTTTGACTGTTTAAGTCAAATATACGTTGGGGGAATCAACAAGTAACGTTAATCATGCGCTGGCAAACGTGGCTTCAACCGAATGGAGACTGCCTTAGAGACAACATTAAAAAGTAGCTATGCGCTTTCCTTCATAGTTGCGCATATTTTCGGCGTACAAAACAATTAGGTGATTGTTTAAACTCCCTTTCGTATTTGAGTGACGTATTTTTATATTAATTAAAAATATTTTCAAGAATGGGAAATTTCATTATGTTTCGGCTTCTTTTGGGCTTCTTTAGTGATGGGTATTCGCTTGTTTGCTCGGTACTCGGTAGCATCTGGCAACACTGACTTGTGCACACGCCTATTACATAAGGTAAACATACAGGAGCATGCTAGGCTTGACTGTTTCCTTAAAGGGCCATGACACCCAATTTTGGATCATAATCTTCATTATTTGGGTCAATCATTGTGCATTCACAAATAACCTGGCGAAATTTTAGCGCATTGCGTCGAGTACTTAATTTGTAATTGAATACTTTTTACAAACTCGCGAGCGGCGTGAGAGTCGGGCAACACTGGCGCACTGGCGAGCCGTGACGTAACAAGCAGCTAGCTGTGCGAACGTCTCCATTCCGGCGAACAATATTGTTCCGTTGCTTTCTGCGCGTGAAATTCAGATATTTTAGCGTTGTTCAGCTAGGCACGGAAATTGAACGATTTTCAGCGGCTGAAACTTTGGTAGAAGACGACGCTAGTAGCGGCCCTAGTAATGACCGAGCGCGCCATACTCAAATCAGCCAATGACCGATACAATGGCTGTGACGAGTGATTTTTGAGCTTGTAGCGTCATTTTTCGACAGAAGAGAAAGCAATTTTTAGCTGACTTCGGGAATTTATTGTGAATTCCAGGCCGCGTGCTGAGCTCTAATATTTGGCTCGCGTGTCGTCGGGAGCCTCGACTACCGATCGGCATCGTTTTCTGAGCATGCTCAAAAAGTGTTGCAGGGCCCCTTCAAGGGTAACTGACTGGATTGCAAGAGAAGGTAAACGCGCGAGGGGGGAGACAGAAAATTAGGTGGGCAGATGAGATTAAGTTTGCTGGTATAACGTGGCAGTAGCAAGCACAGGACCCGATTAATTGGAGAAACTTAGGAGATGCATTTGCGCTGGAGAGGGCGGAGTCAGGCTCCTGCTGCTGCTGATGATGTTCGGACGAGGATGATGACGATTAACATCATAAAATGGTGCTCGGCTTGCCCTTCCCACGCCTTCAGCTTCGTATACCACAACATGCGGCTGGGAAAGTGGAAATTCTATGGCATTAGAAGCATCGTTCATCCTGTGATCTCATGGCATTTACAACATCGAACTGAGATTGTAATTATTGCATCGAATCATCAGATGAAAAACCAGTCAAATGTGGCGTCTCCAACGGGAACATTTGTGGATTTTTGTTTCTTCTTTACATAAACCAGATCACGCACGTTGACAACAATGTGCTGAACTTCACAAATTACGTATGAAGCTAGCTTATTATATGCAAGAAAACCACGCACAGGCTTAGTGATGAGACTTAATCATGCAACAAGTGCAATTATAGCGTTAATCTAGTCCACTTAAAGTTAACTATAACGAAACCAAGGCGTTATTGCCGCGACCAAGAAAGAAGCCTGCTGAGATCGCGCTAATTAAGTTAACCTATGTTAAATTATAGGTACTACCTTTAATCAGGATACTGGGGAAGTACACTGAAGGACGTTGAAGAACGCAATGCATGAACATGACCACGTAAACCCCTTAACGCGATCGGCATATTTTACCAAATCTGTCTAGGAATTTTTCTGTGTCTATGAATATTCTTGTTGACGCACTTTTTTACCAATTACAAATTACGGAGAGCCCTATCGGGGGGGGCGAGACTCGCCGATTAAAATATCAGCAATTAGGCGCTGTTAATATGTAAAGTGCCATACAATCTTGCGCTACAATTTTATTACAAAAATAGCATTACTCAAGTTTACTGACTTGTTAACGTATGCACACTTACGTTTTGTGCATTAAATAAACCTTTGGACTGTCCGCCGCGGAGGTGCAGCGTTTACGAGGTTCTCGGCTGCTGACCCAATTGAAGGTCACGGGTTCGATCCCTGCCGTGGCGGTCGCATTTCGATGGAGGCGAAATGCTAGAGGCCCGTGTACGGTGCGATGTCAATGCACGCTAAAGAACACCAGATGGTCGAAATTTCCAGAGCCCTCCACTACGGTCCCTCGTAATGAATATCGTGTTGTGGGTCGTTGAACCCTACATATTATTAAACACTTCGACTGGTAGTAATAATAATAATGTCGTGCAAGAAACGCTCTCCGGAATCACGCTTAGAAAGCAAAAAAAAAAATTAATAATAATAAGCGCAGAGCTGAAGACTGGCAAATAAAGGATTGTCATATTTTGTTATGAAAAAAAACAAATGGTAGCTTTTCCTAACTCTATCATATGCTAAACGCAAATTATGAACGGCTTTCTGACATATAAAAAAATTGGGGGACCTTAAGAGTTGAACGCGATAGCGATATCCTGTCCCTAGTCCGTACTTCAATCCCTTTGTGCACACTATGTAAGGCGTAGCATGCTTTAAACCACGAGCAGTTATGCGCGGTAAATGCGGGAAATGTTTTCGCAGTTGCTATATGCACCCACTACGTGGTATTAAGGGAATACGCGCAGTAACAAGTGTGCCTTTTGTAATGGGTACACGGCTTTGAACCACAATGTCGTTATGATATTGCTGCATCGTTTTCGTCTGACCCAAATCCTCCGTTGGCGCTCCCTACGAACACGAACTTAATTGATGTACATGTGGACGGTATTTCTTTGACGGCATTGGTCGATACTGGCGCTCAGGTGTCCATAATCAGTGCTCATCTCTGTCGCCGACTCAAAAAAGTACTCACACCTGCTACAACGAAAGCCGTACGCGTCGCCGATGGCGGAACTGTTGCCGTCACTGGAATGTGTACCGCTCGAATAACCGCTGCCGGCCGCCACATTCCCGTGCTCTTTACGGTGCTCAGCAATTGCCCTCACGACCTCATCTTGGGGATGGACTTCTTATCGACGCATTTCGCCCTAATCGACTGCTCAGCTGGTACCCTCTGCTTGGATCTTCCTCTTCAGCCTGATGCTCGCCCCGAACTTCAAAACAGCCTCTGCACCACAGACTTCATCCGCATGCCACCTAAAGCCCTCACATTCGTTGAATTGGCAACAACTTCACCCCTGCTTGACGGTGACTACGTCGTCGCGCCTATTTCCTGATGTCCTTCTCGCGCGCGGCATCACTGTGCCGCACTGCGTCGTAACCGTAGCCGCTAACCGGATATGTCTCCCCGTTATAAATTTCGGCTTCGCGAGGCAAGTATTACCTCAAGGTATCTCGGTTGCCACGCTGCGTTCCTTATCAGACGACCACGTCACCATTTTCGCAGCAGACGTGTGCACAGATCTTCCTTGTCACCCACCGGATACCACATGCCTCGACATGGCATTACGCCCCATGATCGCCCCGGACCTCAAGCCCGAGCAATCTGCCGCCCTAAGCCACCTTTTGGCTTCCTACAGCGACATCTTCGACGTCGACGATCGACCACTCGGCCAGACTTCCCTGGTGAAGCACCGCATCAACACTGGTGATGCTCTTCCCATTCACCGCCGACCGTAGCGGGTATCTGCGTCGGAGCGCAAGGTTATTCAAAAAGAAGTGATCAACATGCTAGCCAAAGGCATTATTGAGCCCTCATCAAGCCCCTGGGCGTCGCCCGTCGTCCCTGTTAAAAAGAAAGATAACACGTGGCGTTTCTGCGTTGATTACCGTCATCTAAATCGCGTTACGAAAAAGGACGTTTACCCTTTGCCTCGAATTGATGACGCGTTTGATTGTTTACACGGTGCACAATACTTTTCATCAATCGACCTTCGCTCCGGCTATTGGCAGATTGCTGTGGACGAGAAAGACCAAGAAAAGACTGCGTTCGTCACTCCGGATGGCCTGTACCAATTCAAGGTTATGCCATTCGGTCTCTGCAACGCCCCAGCTACGTTCGAGCGCATGATGGACTCTCTGCTACAAGGGTTCAAGTGGTCAACATGCCTGTGTTACCTAGACGACGTCCTCGTATTTTCGCCTACATTTGAGAGCCACCTTGAGCGTCTGTCGGCTATTCTCGACGCTTTCCGCACCGCTGGCCTCCAACTGAACTCGTCGAAATGCCACTTCGGCCGCCGACAGGTTACAGTGTTGGGCCACCTTGTCGATGCTTCAGGTGTGCGGCCAGACCCGGGGAAAATACGTGCAGTCACGAGCTTTCCTGTACCCCGGTCAGTCAAGGACGTCCGGAGTTTTGTGGGACTCTGTTCCTCTTTCAGACGGTTCGTGAAAGATTTTGCAGCAATCGTTCGCCCACTTACTGAGCTTCTGAAGAAAGACGTGCCATTTACTTGGGGTTCCACTCAAGCGGCCGCTTTTCTCATCTCATCATAATTTTGACGACGCCACCTATATTAGCCCTACTTCGACCCCTCCGCTCCGACAGAGGTCCGAACCGATGCCAGTGGTCACGGGATTGGAGCCGTCCTCGCCCAACGCCATCAGGGACATGACCGCGTTATCGCTTGCGCTAGCCGTCTCCTCACACCTGCAGAGCGCAACTATTCAATTACAGAGCGTGAATGCCTTGCTCTCGTCTGGGCAGTCTCCAAATTCCGCCCATATTTATATGGCACGCACTTCTCTGTAATCACGGACCACCATGCGCTCTGCTGGCTTTCATCACTGAAAGATCCTACTTGGCCGGCTTGGTCGCTGGGCTCTGCGACTACAAGAATACAGCTTTGCAGTGATGTACAAGTCTGGACGCCTACATCAGGACGCCGACTGCCTATCTCGCTATCCGGTCGGTGGATCGAGCACCATTCCCGACACCGACGTTTGCGTCCTCTCCGGTTTCCCAGCTGACCCACATCGCGGACGAGCAACGCCGTGATGCCTCCCTGCGTGCTATCATCGAACGCCTCGAATCATCATCTTCGGACCGGTCTCATCGCTCCGTTCGTACTCCAAGCTGGTGCCCTATACCGCCACAATTTTCACCCGGACGGACCAGCCCTGCTGCTCGTTATACCAAAACACCTTCCGCTCGGACTGTTCTCCACGAACTTCACGATGTTCCAACTGGCCGGTCACCTTGGTGTGTCGCGCACATACGACCGGATCCGTCGACGCTTCTTTTGGCCAGGGCTTGCGCGCTCCGTCAGGCGATACGTTGCAGCGTGTGAAAAATGTCAGCGCCGCAAAACACCATCGACGCTTCCCGCTGGGTGCCTTCAGCCACTCGACATTCCGTCCGAACCATTTTTCCGCGTTGGCTTAGACTTAGGCTACTTGGCCCTTTTCCCCTGTCTTCCTCTGGCAACAGGTGGATAGCTGTGGCCACAGACTACACCACGCGCTACGCCATCACACGAGCTCTTCCAACAAGCTGCTCCACAGATGTCGCCGATTTTCTCCTACATATGACGTGATCTTGCAACATGGGGCTCCACGCCAGCTGCTTACGGACCGTGGCCGCACTTTTCTATCGAGGGTCATAGCGGACATCCTGCAGTCATGTGCAACGAGGCACAAGTTCACTACGTCGTACCATCCGCAGACAAATGGCCTCACAGAGCGTCTGAACCGCACACTTACGGACATGCTTGCGAAGTATGTTTCGTCGGACCACTCGGACTGGGACCTTGCTCTACCGTACGTGACATTTGCCTACAATTCTTCGCGCCATGACACTGCCGGTTACTCCCCTTTTTTCCTGTTGTTCGGCCGAGAACCAACATTGCCCCTCGATACCTGTCATTCAGGTTCCAGCAGCACCGACCAGCGAATATGCCCTTGACGCTATTACCCGGGCTGCTCATGCGCGGGAAACAGCGCGTAC
This sequence comes from Rhipicephalus appendiculatus, assembly GCA_030522465.1. NCBI lineage: Eukaryota > Metazoa > Arthropoda > Arachnida > Ixodida > Ixodidae > Rhipicephalus > Rhipicephalus appendiculatus. The sequence goes on from JALIZH010014942.1 coordinate 9,908, forward strand.
TCGCCTTCTGACCTCCCAAGCGAACCAACGACGTTTGTATGATCAGCGACACAGGGACGTGAACTTTTCGCCCGGTTCTTTGGTTCTGCTGTGGTCTCCGACCCGTAGCGTTGGCCTGTCGGAAAAACTGCTCTCTCGGTACAAAGGACCATATCGAGTGCTTCGTGCGGTGACTCCCGTAACATACGAAATCGCTCCTGTCACCTCGTCGTCTCCATCCTCCCCGCAAGGCAAGCGATATCGTACACGTCGCACGATTGAAGCCATACAACTCTCCCAGTGATGTTGACGTCTAGACGCGCCGAGACGGCGCATCTGCCGCCGGGGGTTATGCTACATGCAATAATGCCAGCCCCTGAACCATGCGCGTGTGCGCCCGACGAAGAGAAAGAAGATCGTTGGCTGCTCGCTCTCTGAGCTGAACCGGTCAGCTGTGCGACCGCCGTTGAAAATATATATTGTGACTAGACTACGGTGCAAGCGACTCGTCACTCCCGTAACAATATTCACATCTTCTGACGCCCGATGGCTGTGCACGCTTGTACCACGCAATATTACTGCGATATTACATGTTGTATTGTGACGCCTGTATACAGGACGCGCGTGTTTGCAAAGCATGAAACTTATTTTCACTGCAATTCCAAGCAGAGGAAGGTTATTTTATATCTAACCACAAGCAGAAGCGTGGCTGCGTGGTAGAACACCTGCATGCCACGAAGACGACCCAGGGTTCGATCCTCATTCGGGCCCGGAAATTTTTATTATTTATTTTATTTGCATCTTTCTCGATTTTTCGGTCACGGACAAGATGATGATTTTTCGCTCACAACCAACGACGCCGCCACCGACGCCGGAATTTCTGCGAAACGAGCTCTTTAACGCTTATCGCGTTAAAATTTCATTTTGTGATTAACAAAACGTGCTATCGGAAAGCACATTACTAAATAGTTTCCGAACCACCTTTTTTAGCAATTATCGACTGACCTCAGTATTGGAGTTTATTTGCTCACGAATCGCTCGTTGCACAATGTTTTTTTTTTTTTGAATCCTGCAAGCACGAGCGGAGTTACAGTAATAATATAATAATATCTGGAGTTTTACGTCCCAAAACCACGATCCGTGTGCATTGCTTGTGCTAAAAAAAATATACGTACGGTCCATGTATCCTGCGCGTGTAAAACTGTGAACGAGTAAATAGGTTACAAACGCGTAGGGCGGATAAAATTATTTAACAGCGCAAATTTCCACCGATGACGACATAAGCAGGCCATAAACAAACTCGAAGGCTCCATCCTAAATTAAAGGCGTTGACAAATCCTCGTGGTCACCGAGCATGGACGTGCAAGACATGGAAATCACGTGGTGTCGCGCAATGGACATGGCTTAACAGTTTGAGCGCGAAGTTCGACATTATAAACAGCTGTCCTCTAAAACCGCCGATGCACTGTTCACTAACGGTCAACGTTGATCCCTGAAAATGGGCTGTGGTTTAAGTCAGTTATTCCTGGGAGTGCGTAGCGAGAGGTACGGTTAATCTTATAGTTTAGCTTGGTATCCTGTACAGTTACGCTTCACGAGGCGTGCGGCTCGTTCTTCCTCTGTCTCCTCGGCTCGCTGCCCCCTCTTGGTTTCGTTCCGACGACAAAGCCTGGCTTCTTTCAGTCTCTCCGACTCACTTTCTATATCTGCCGTCGAATCCCACCGAGCCGGCTCCTCCTCTGACGTCATGCCGGATGGTGCGGCGAGCGGCGCTGCCAGCTGCGGCGGTTGCTAGGCAACGGCTCAGCTCGCGGTGTGGCCACCGGCCACAGCGAAACGGCGAGAATACGGCCAATATAGCTCTCGCTGCAAAAACAGAATCGGCACTTTTCTGCTCATTATCTCTCGTCATTGAACCGTGTAATTTTGTTTCACTCTTTCTTCCCGAACGTGTGCGCTCCAAGCGACATGCAAGAGGCAGACGTGGCGATGTCCTGCGAGACCACCTATCCGAATCACGCGCGGACGTCTCAGTAGATTATAGCTGTCCTCGCTAAACGGCCCAAAATCTCAACATGACCGCGAGTCGCGCATTCTATATCCGGGGTTTTACGACACAAAACCACGACATGATTATGAGGGACGGAGAGCTCCGGAAGTTCGACTGTTCGGTGTTCTTTAACGTGCACCGACATCGCACAGTATAGACCATTTTCACGGAGAGGAGGAGCGTAGCCTCGAACCCGGTGCATTTTCGTCACTCTCTCTCTCCACCGGCCCTTCGGCCCACCTCCGCTGGTGTGTGGGGATTGCCGCGTTCTGCGTGCGCGGCGCGTGAAAAGTCAATGTGTTTCCTTCTTTTTTTTATGCGCTAAAGCAGTTGTGCTGCCGAAAATGGAAATATCGGACGAGAACAGGTCGACAGGCCACCAGGGCACTGTGTTTGGCTGCGACAACAACTATCGAAAGCTCAAAAGACGGGCAGCCGAGACATGCAAAGTGCACCTTGCTTTGAAATGACTTTACTTAGGTGACAGGCCTTCTTCTCCGACAAATATTTTATTACATGTGGTGTCTGCCATGTGGCCGTTTCTTCATTACACCAGCTTGTGATTCTGCTTGGGTGCTGGTACACTTCAGCATCTGCAGCAAAAAGAAGCAATGTCAAAGCTGACGATTAATACAGAAAATGTTTTGCCCAGAATTCTCCTGCTGTTAACATCAACATCCACCATTTCTATGCAACAGCATATGAGTTACAATGCCTGCGGCTAACAAAATGTAAGTGCGTGCAGTTCCGAGATTATCGAATGAGCACTTTACAAACTGCATGACAGAAAGGCCCGCATGACATAAGTGTTCTTTGGCGCAGGAACGTGCCTCTAGCGTTTCTTCGATGGCACGTCATTTCTCGACTTGTCAATTTTGCGACGATAACTGGGGCAGTTTTATGACAATCGCACTTTTTTTTTCGCGGCACCCTAAGTGTCGTGAATAATCGACCCACAATCGTTAAAGCCAGGTGGTTACCTGAAGACGTGCGTTCGTCGTGATGCTTCTTTTAAAAAAAAGAAAAAAAAGACAGCAATGTTACCAAAAACGGGCGCACTATCGGCGTATCGCCAGTGGCGGCTTCTCGCGCCGAAGTGAACTTACGCCATGCCGTGGTTCCAGATGTGCAAGACGTTTATTTTCATTTTCTCTTTGTGTTGCTTCAACGCGGAAGTTCGAGCTCATCCGTCGTGCATCCGTTTCTTATCCTGCGCAACCATCAGACAAGCTTTTGACTACGACGACGACACGAATCAACACAAGGATCGGTGTTTGTGCTATTCGTTCCATAAACTTTGTATTGCGACGTTCTGAGCGGAACCAGATGAACTGCTAGCGATTATAGAGTTACGTTGAGCTTAAAGAATAATGGCAAAGAAACCCGAGAGTCATTTTATACACTAATGCGCGCGCTTAAGTGCGGTTGAACAATGGCGTACGTATTCGCTCGTCTCCGTTTACGTTTCACCTATTACTTCGAGAGTTGTCCGAAAATTTAACGTTAGTGCATAATCCCAGAACCCCACAAGGCCAGCTATAACAAAACATACTAACCAATTCCCCATTTACGCGTGCTGCTTCAAGGAATGCATTGAAATTCTACTCACCTCCTATGTCTATCGTGGGCACCGCTGCGGGAACGTCTCGTGGGCCGACGCTGCTTTCTGTTTCAGCTATTTCGATGCTGACAACTTGGAGATTACTTACTAGCGCCTTTACACTCGCGAATCGTTGCTGTGTTTTGACCGTGTGCCGGGAAGAACAGCAATACCCCGTGAACTGAGCGCATGCTCTGCATACACCGCCGCAGATCCCCACACACCGGCACGGCGGCGAAACATCGTAGACGCTAGACGGCGCTGCGGCGGAAAAAATGGCAGCCTCCTTGTAAAATTGGTCTATAGACGGGCCTCTAGCGTTTCGCCTCCATCGAAATGTGACCGCCGCGGCCGGGATCGAACCCTCGACCTTCTGATCAACAGCCGAGCACCATAACCACTGCTCCACCACGGCGGACGAGCGGAGTTCAAGGAATTCGTGGCACATTTTAAGCTCTTCCTCTCTTGCATCCCGACGAGCGAGCTTGAAGCCTCAAAGGGAGGGAGGACAAGGAGGAAAGAAACTACGTCACGCACGCGTCCTGAAACTCGATCGCTCTTTCCTGGTGTTATTTCGGTGCGCGGTAGAACTGCTGGTTTAATGTGGAATTAATCAAACGTTGTTGCTGGTAACGCCACTTTAATTTATTTGAATGACATCGCACGTCGTTTCTCATGCGCTTAAAACTCCGAACAGTGGAATTCAACCGAAGGAGCAGGTTTGGCAACCGAACACGCGCTGCACGCGCTATACATTTATTGCGCTTTAACGCAGACATGCAAGCCGAAGCCCGAACGCTGAAGTCAGTGATAGAAAAGGGGCAGGAAAGTCATTTTGAGTGCGCCACGGCCATAGAACAGTCGCGAAAAGAAATATTCGCTATAGAAGCAGATGTACACATTGATGGCTAGTAGACGACACCAGGAGCAATCGACACAAAACGTACTCCTGGCGGCAACTCCGCTCGATTTCGCTGGGCATTTTGCTTGAACATTGAGTACAAAGTGCTTTATGAGCTTGCCCACTAATGTTTCAATAACTCGAGCACGATAGACAGGCCGGCAGCGTCGAGCAGCC
>JALIZH010014943.1:0-10215 GCA_030522465.1 Rhipicephalus appendiculatus
GCTTGAAATGGAGCTCACACATTTTACAACCATTTAAGCAGGTGATTTATCGCAAGCTCTTTGCTGCACATGCCCCTTATTGACCAAGGTACGAAACAGGGAAGATCTTTGTGTCTACAGGCATCCAAATGCGGCTGAATAGCAGAAGTACATATTTCAAGAAAATAAATTACGCAAAGGTGCTGGCGATACTGGCGCCTAATTATAATACCGCAAGAAAATTGGTAGGAGCAGCGGTAAGAAATACTACGTAGTACATAACAGATGCACGACGCCGCGCACCAGCCCATCCTTCCCTTTTCTCAACAATGTAATCGGGGGTCTTACAATAAGCCCCTGGTGCCACGCGCAAATAGCGAAATGTTTACCGACCCTGAAGGAAAAACGCCTGTTGTGATAATATATTGTCAGGCGCGTTTATTGCTTCATTTTTATGTGTTCGGGATGCGAGCAGCAGAACGTAAAACGCATCTCTCGCTCCGCTTGTGAAATCGGTTGAGCGGAACGTCATTTTTCAGCCAAGCAGACCGCGTCTCGGCAAACGTGCTCGTCAAAAACGCGAAATATATGCAGTTCCAAGCACTATCTCGGGACGCTACGTTGTTGCGGAGCTGAGCGTCAGCGACACTAAGCTAAAGGTGGTCTAATGTCAAGGCTTGCGCTATCAAGTCAGAAGCATAATTTTACATTAAGAACCGACCATGTTAGAGCAGGTGCTTTTCAAACAAATCAAAAGCGTACCTTCGAATCACGCAGACAACGCATATCGATGTCATCCCGACGAACGGCACGCTCTGATTTCACTTCCTGGTCGTCCTTGGGGAATAAAAAACACGTGGACCTCCGTTACAAACCGGCGACAGTTGGGTCCGCAGAACTGCCCCATTGGGAAAGCTTGCAATTGTACACTACGCGAACATTCACTGAACGAAACACATCATATCAGCACGCAGCACTTCACAGACGCAGAAAAACACGGCCATCTTCATGCAGTCGCCAAAAGAAACACCAACACAACACGACAGGCTTCGTCAGGCTTAGCAATCCTGCTCTCTCGAACGACGGGAGCATGCATCCGCACGTCTACTCGGCAGCAGACAAGGGGCAAAACTGAGTGACGTCAGAGGCCATGCCCGGAGTAGTGAGCAGGCCTCAATAATTTTTCTAGGTGGCATTGGCACTACACAGAGGCACTGATAGCGGCGAACAGAGCGTCGGCCGTCGATAATCTGGTCATCGTTGGGACGCACCGTGTTTTATACAGCACGCGTCGAACTTTCTACCCTGATCACTGGTGGACGGGCAAGCTCTAGAATAAGCGGGAAGGTTCGCGTCCTGCGTGCAATCTTAACAAAACGATCTACTATAATCGCGAAGCTTCTGGAACACTGAGGCATGGTCTGCGCCGATCATTGCTGACAGTCTTTTGTGGGTGGAAACCGATTGCAGTAAAACTGATAGAAGAAATGCGCGTGGCAATACCTTCTTTTTGATGTCAACCGCTTCTGCGTCGCCTGAACTTAGCCTATATAACTATTCACCCTTGTTTTCGTACTATCGCACTCTTTCATGAAATCATTTGGTTAATTTGTTCTTTTTTTTTCTTAGTTTTTTTCTTTTTTTGACTGAGGCATCACACAAATCGCAGCACATTTTCAGACTTGACAATTTGCAGTAACTACTGGTGAACGTTACAGCCTTGATGAACTACCCCAAAGCCATGGGGAAAAAGCACATTCTGCGGAACGCAGACGCTGGTTTGAACAGCTCAGCAATATCTTGCAGTTGTGCGCGGCAGGGGAGTTACGCGACGGTTACGCTACGTGGGAGCACTTAGCAAAAAATTCGCATTTCCCTGAAGTGAATCATGACGAGTGGGCGAAGCACTGGGGATCGGTTCTTACCGTAATTCACCCGTGACACTGCCCAGTCGCGCATGTAAATGAGTGACAACGCGTGTGTACAGTATATACAATGTGTTTTGGCCGTTGAGCCGCCGCTTCCCGCGTCCTCAACACCGAGGTAGCAGCTTGTTGTCGGCGTTGCCGTTTTGCCTTTCGCGGGCGAGAGCGCGTTCACGATTGTTTTCATCCGTGGCAGAATGTGTGGTCTGGAACGCGCTTAGTCTTCATCGTCATCGTTATGACGTATAGTGGGTACATTCCATGTGTTGTGCCGTGATGGCAGAAAGATGATGTGTGGTCTGGAGCGCGCTGATTCTTAATGGTCATCAGCGTCATCGTCATCGTAATGGCGTATAATGGTTACCTTGCATGTGATGTGCCGTGATGGCAGCGTCATCGTACTAGCGTGGTAGCACCGGGGGGACATCGGGGGGAGTGATGTACAAGCCTCGACCTTAAGGATCTTCGCCTCTAAATCTCCCGTCCCCTTAAAAGGACCTCTACACGACGATTGTTCATCATTATGCCACATGCAGCGACGAATGATCAGATCGGGTATCGTCATCTCCATCGACCAACGTTTTAGAATTTGCGAGCACATTTATCTATTTCAGCGCAAAATGTTGCTGCGTCAAATTAATGTCTTCGTATAGAGCAAAGCCAAAAAAAACATTCTTTAGTCGCATCAGCAGCTTTCCTATAGAACAAAGAAATGGCTGTTCTCAGATAGCCCTGGTGCTGGCTTAACGGCGACGGTAGCGAGTGCAGATTTCTTTGCGTAGACAACAAGTTATTGTCGAAACGAAACATCTATTGATAAGCTTAGTAGCCTATATTCGAGGCGGAACAACATGGGTGCAAATAAAGTCATGACCAGATGACACAAAATAACGAAAAGCGCTGCTTCTTCAATGTCATTCTTGCTTTCATGTTTTACCGCTTGAATGAAGCGATGTCTGGTAAACTTTTTGGGAAACTAACAGATTGCATCGTTTCGCGTCTTCAGCATTACCTGACATGCCCACATGTAACCCTGAAGTAGCTTGTGTTTCTTCGTGATTTTCTCAATTCGGATTTCGAACTGATCACCTCTTAGATACAAAAGTCTTTCGTCAGCGGGCGCGTTATTGCTACGCTGATGTTGTCCAGACTGAAGTGAAGTTTTTTTCCAAGGTCAAGCAAGCGTCACTCTCATGTGCCCGCCTGGATGAGCTTTAAAATAATAATATCTGGGGTTTTACGTCCCAAAACCACGATATGATTATGAGAGACGCCGTAGTGGAGGGCTCCGGAAATTTTGACCATCTGGTGTTCTTTAACGTGCACTGACCATTTCAATAAAGCATAGTTCTAGAAAAGAAAATAAGACGATTGATGCCTCTTTCATAGCAATCGATTATTACTTGAATGTTAAACGTGCTTTCATAGACGAAGTTACAGCCTTGAGGACAAGTTAACAAAATATCAGCGCATACATTCCTACGATGTAATTTGGTTGGCTTCTCTCCATTACTTTATTCTTAGTTCTTGGCGCACTGCCGAATCGCTAGAGCACAGATACTCTAACTTAAAGCACACATTTGAAATGGCTTTACAAGACTCCTCGTATCTTAGAAAACATCAGCGTGGAGGCTAGCCACAACTTATGGGTCAATAATAGAATAATATCTTTTCGCCTGCAATGTTCCAATGTAACAGATAAAGGTCACATGCATAAGGTTAAACAGTGCGACAACAGTGTAATCAGACCTAAATTGATTAAGAATTAGACATATAATGCTAATGAAATCAAGAAATGTAGTTATGACAATTCTGAAGAATATGTATTGTGGCATCTGGAGGACGTTTTGCGTTGCTGTTAATCGCAAAAGAAGCAATGGATTCTCATTGAACATTTTCGACCGACGTGGTGCTAGACAGCGCCCGTCGAGTCGTTGTGCATATTCTTGTACTCTGCCAATCTGCGTATCATGTTTGTCTGTAATACATAGTGTTTCATTGCGTCTATTGTATCATTTATCATTGTACCATTGTATCCATTGTATCGTTGTATCCCATTGAGTTCTTGTGTATTCCATGTCACATCTTAGTCATGTATACTAGATTAATTATATGTTCACTACAGGAATAGTGATGTTTGCGTAGCGCATAGCTGTCCCGGTGTGTATATACCCGTGATCACTGAAATGTTATTACGTGTTTGTTTTTGTACATAGTGTAAATAAACTTTTTTCTAAAGCACTAAACGCATCTCTCCGCAGCTCGTTCTTCCTTTTTCCATTAAGGGCGCTCCGTAAAGCTCTCCCACAGTGGAGTACTTAGTATGTCGAATCGTCCCCATGTGACAGCGGAGCTACAAATGGCACAACTGTTTGGTTTGAGGGGCATCTGTCGGCGTACAACTAGTGTGCCTAGACGCATGCGTCCCCCCTAAGGGTGTCGTCATTCTTTGAAGGGGCTGATGCCACCGCGACGCCATTTTTTCGCCCCGCGTCCCGCGCCTCTCAGTGGAGCCGCCGTAGAGCTGTTAGACGCCGGGAAGACGCCGTGGGCACAAATATGGCAGCCGCGCCGCAGTGGACGCCGCAGTAGACGCCTCAGATGTCCTCGCCCTAAAGCGGACAGAGCGTGCATAAAGGCACCCTACGTACATGCGTACATCAAGCGCCTAGCGCCCCCTAGGAAGCAGTGGTGCATATTGAAGCATCAAGTACTTACACCTCGCGCGCCCTTAGAAGTGGCGGAAGAAACTACTGCATTAGAGTCGAGAGAAGTCACCGGAACTACTAAGTTTTTCGCTACGTCCTTCGAGTCTAGACACTGGGTTGGTGCGGTCGTACATGGCATGATTGGTTCGGCTTCGCATTGTAAGAACGCTCTAGAAGCAGCACGTTTATGAAGAACGCCGATAGGAGCAGAGCTGGAAGCGCGCCGGATGGCTCAAACAGTCGACTGGAGAATAAAAACAAGATGGCTTTCGCCTTCGAGCTGGAGTATGCGACTTCCAGAGAACATGCCCACATTAAACGCGGTTTTCAGCATGATTACATTTCCTCACTAGAGTCATCCTGAAGCCAGCCGTCTTCATAACTTCGATGCCATTGCCTTGCTATCTTCAAAGTGCGTTCCTAGAATTTGCGAAACGCTTGTCGCTTTGTGGTATAGGCGCAAATCCTGGACAGGGGCTGCACAAAAATCAAATTTAGCAAAAGTTAACGATATTTCAGTGCGTACAATTTAATGTTTTTAACACGAAAGTGTTTTATGCCGGGGTCCGCCACGGCTCCTCTGACGTATTTCCGTCACGGATATGACGTTGTAGAATATAAACTAACACATTCAGATCAAAGAAAAAGTTCCGTCACCGGGCGTCGAACCTACAATCTCTCGCTCCGCAGCGCGAAACCACTCGGCCACAAGAGCGTACGTACCTCTGCTTGCTAACGGCAAGAAATTTATATGCACGATATACCGTTGGCGCTCCTCAGAGCTCGCCGACTTCAGCGCGTTTTTGTCATCACTAGCGAGATGGAACGAAGGTGGCACGGAGTGCACGATCAAAAGGTCGTCGCGCCTCTCGCTGCGATGAGCGTGCGCGCGTGCGCCTCCAGGCGACGTTGTCGCTCGGGCGCACGCGCTTATCTTGTGATCGGAGCATTGGGGCGCTTTGTACGTCCGTACGCCTTCTGCTTCCACCGCAAGTTTGCTTTCAAGTTACAGTGGTTAAAGAGTGCACGAAGGTCACTTCGCCCGCCGCAGCGGCCGCGTTTACGAAAGGAGCGCGCTACTCACACACGAAGTAACAATTGTGGCAGTTATTCGCGCTCGTCCTGTGTATACGTGTGCGTTCGTTTCGTGCGTCTGTCTTTGTGTTAGATTAGTGCGCCTTAGGTGTCGAGCTGTGACAGTCCGCGCCCGTCCTGTGTATGCTCACTTCGTGCGTCCTTTCTGCATGGGGTGCGCGCAGCAAGTTTCGAGCTGCTTGCGTTCTTCGCGTGCCATTACAATTTGTTGTTGTAGCATTCAATCCTTCACCCATGTGGCAAAACAATGCACAATAAACGCTCAACTACCTCTGCGAAGACACGTTTCACTTTCGTGTTATACTGATTCCTTTTACACAGGGATCAGCCATGTTTTTTTTTCTTATTGACTTTTGCCTTATGTTCGCCCGCAGCAGCACTCTTGCTGTTGCTGTGGTTGAGAGAGAGAGAAACGAAGGAGAAAGGCAGGGAGGTTAACCAAGCTAGGCTCGGTTGGCTACCCTACACGAGGGGTGGGGGGAAGGGGGGAATAATAAATAAGATAGAGAAGAAAGATATAGATAAACAGAGAAAAATGATAAGGAAATGAACAGTTAGTGAGAACACACAACACAAACACGCGCTTATATTTATAGACGCCCGTGAAGTCCGGTCGCCTTCAGGTAGCTCAGTAGGGCTTTCGTGGCCATGTGCGTGCCCGAAACCGTGGCCAAGGTCCCAGTATCTTGTTTTCGGACAGCGGTCTGGCATCAAGACGATCGTGTTTGGCTCCTAGAACACGTCGTTGAGTCTGATACGATGGGCAGTGGCACAGAATGTGTTCTATGGTCTCCTCACAGCCACATGAGTTGCATGCCGCACTGTTGGCCATTCCTATGAGATGAGAGTATGCACCTTTAGTCGCTCGTACTCGGCTCGCGCGGCGGGCCAACTCGGCGTGGCGGCGGCGCGGACTGTCTCTGTTGGGTAGGCGCGGCTGAGAAGCAACGGCGACGGGGGGTTTTTTGAGGACACCCGAAGATTTACCTCGATCTTTAAGAGCTTCGCTATTGAACAATAAATCAGAATAACCAGTTGAAAGGTTTGATCACGGTAGATAATTTCTGGGAAATACCGCTCAAGAACTTAATTATCGAAACGAGTACCGCGTGTATCTATAGGAAGTGTGCTTGTGACACGCTTTCAGATTTAAAATTAGCAAGCTTTATGGTGTTTTCCATTTTCGCCATATTCATGGAGCTAAGCAGTTACAATTTCTTGAAGACGTGTTTTTATGGCGCTTGTTGAGCAGTGATAAACTTAAACGATACGTTTGCACGAACGTGAATATTATAAACTGTTCTAAGACGTCTAGATACAGAGTACGAGAACATTGCGATGTGAGGCAAAACACTCACTTAGGCCTGATACTTAAGGTCCTTGAAATATATACCTAATTTTAAGGGGTTCCTCTTTTCTGAGATGCAGGACGCTCTGGAACGTAAAGTTAAATGGTTCTACGCAGGCGGCAAGAATTCCAAGGGAGCGTTAGGAGCCGACTTGTGTAATCTGGTCCTGCTAGGATGCTGTTGTATCACGGCGGGAAGAATAAACAAGTTGATGGAAACTCAGTAAGCTTACCGTGAATGGAAAGGAGGCGTGCATACGCGAATGCGAGCGAGAAGAACAAGCCAACACAAACGGCTTTAGCGCTGTATGCATCTCCTCCCATTTGTCCATCTGTGTGCGCCTTTCTTCTTTGCGTAAAGAATCTCCACCAACTAGATCCACTTCCTGTAGTTGTAAACTTGCCGTTACTTCAGAAGGCGCAAGCAGAAGCGCATGTCTGGCCAGGTGCTGCGGGTGTTCAGGACGAGAACTTTCCACAACCGCGAAAAGGTATTTCGTTCCCAAGAGACACGTTCGTTGAGAGCTGGAGCGTATCGGAGTGGCGTGCCTTCGCGCGCGCACTCTCTCACATGTTGGCACACTTTTCTCATTAAGCGGGAGCAACTGCTTCAATAATCAGCGCGGCGGTTCTTTCAATAGACCGCTGCCGGGGTACCGGGGAAGAAAAACTTTGTTTCTTGAAGACGTTACTTCGTCACGCCTAACGTTCTTTATATATATTAACAGTACTCGAAACTAAAGCTTACTGCTGAGCTTCACAAAAGAGCTATACCTGAGGTCCTTGAACTTACCGATCACGGGACTGGCAAGCATAGGCCCATGGCATCCTCATGGGAGTTCTGGACCGACTGGAATTGTAGTAGATGTCTTGGAGCTTTGATACACTCCATTGAAAATTCAGGGATAAGGGCCCTTTCGAATCGTTTTGTGTTTAGAGCGTGAGTGTGGATAAAATATTGAGTATATAGATGAATCCTTACATGGTGAAGGAATGCTGTTCGTGATGGCCTAATCTCTGTTTCACCCTGTGAACCAAGCAAACACGAGTGGTGAAAACGTTAAAGAAAGAGCGTTTGGTCAACTAATAACATGATTGGTAGACCGAGTACCTGACCTATGTCAGAAACACAAATTGACGTTAGCAAATATATGCAGGTCCTTGTTTTCAATTGGCTACCAGTTAGAAAGAAATTGTATACATGTTTTACACTGGTCCCAAAGTTCCAAGGGCATGTATCGAATTTTCGTTTTGTTGAACGTGTCGTCTGTTTTTTGGATGGCGAAAAAATTCTAGCCGCGATTTAACCGGGTGGGTTTTATGATGGTTTAATAATAAAGACAATGAAGTAGCTTTTCTCACAACAATATTGTTGTTTTTTCTTCGGTTACATTCATATGGTGTTCATGGTGAAGAAGGATAAATACTGGCAATAATGTGTTCCCTTATGTGCGGCTTTAAGTGCTTTGCCAGATTCATCAGAACAGAAATGCGATCACTGTTGAGAGTCTAAGCCGAAACTTTCCCAAAGCGTCTTCTTACTCTTTTTTTGTCCACAACCACACCGGGTCCCTTTCTTTGGCGGTACCAGATGAAAGTGACGTCGCTTGGGTAGTGCGCGCTTCCAAGTTCCGTTATGAGCGGAAGTAAATATTGGGAAGCAGAGCACGCTTTTAGGGGCGAAGCTCCTCAGGACCTAGCCTTGTCTTCAGTTTTGGTCACGGTATAGTTGCTATAGTTAACACGACCGTTGCTATAGTCAAAACGTATGTGACACAAAAACCGCCGGGCCTGCGCGGAACGCTCAGCACAAAGTCAGAGCGAAAGCTGGAAGAGCGGCCTTTCTAGAGCCCTTTTTAAACACGCTTGGGGCAACTACTACAAGCTCACTTGCATGGCATCCACTACGCCATAAATCATCATGATTTTTGTGTAGTGGGGAAGCGTCTACTATGCCATTAATCGTCATTCTTCGGAAAAGCGCGGTACCCGCTACACACTTGTAACGCATTATGTGCACTTTGTTGATGCTGTGGCCGACGACGATGAAGAATTATGCCTGAGGCTTTTGTAATTGGTTGGAGCATTGAACGACCCACTCGTTACGCAATTCGCATTCTGTGACGCCTGGTTGTTACATTACTGTTCTAAAACGATTTAGAACACACGTTAACGCCATTCCTTACCCGACATGAAGCCTGCATATGGTCAGTTTGCATCGCCGTTTCAAGGAGTGGCGTAGCTCAGTGCTGGGCTGCCACGCAGAGGACCCGGGTTCGATTCCCATTCTGTCATAGGTGTTTTTATTTATCTAGTTTTTTTTTTCCTTATTTCGTGCGATATTGATTACGGACACCGGCGGCGGCGGCGGACAACTACGGCGCAAAAACGACCCTTGTTGTGATCTCATAACAGCTTTCGCTGTAAAAACGTTTTACAATAGACTGCAACCTAGACATAGGCTAATTATGAGGTAAAAGATCGCTGTTCCCGGCGAAAATAACCCATCGAGAAGAGCACTGATGAGTTGATCTCTACTAAATTGTGCCTAATGTTGAGGCTTCTCAGGGAAACCTGTCAGACGAAGGCACACGTCCAGCACTATGAGTCCCGACAAATTACCATAATAAAATGTTATCGTGCCACCGGTAAGATGGCGGGTTTTTGGATTCACTTTCGAGGCATATCCTCCACTCCAGCAATTTTCTAAAGTCCTCCTTGAATTACCAAAGACGACTGCAAGGCGAAATAAATTTACATTGGTGCTGAAAGCACCTATCAGCGCTTCTGCTGTGTCGTTGTTGTTCTCGTGTCATCGTCTTTTTTGCACTGTTTTTACCATGAAAGCCAAACTGAACGCTTTGGTCGTAATGCCAATCATTTTTCACGATGAGGTAGTGCATGCCCTATTGAGGAGAAAGCAGGGTGCGTTTTGTGACCTCTGGTCGCACATATCAATGTCTCTGAAATGATTAGGCTACATCTGTTAGTGACCAAAGATACCTAGTGAGCGAAACAGACTCGTCGGCTATTGGAACAAGTATTACGATATGTCTTTTGTTTCTTACAATTATTTCAGCAATTCTATCATCACAACAGAAGAGTTTCTGGATCTCGCGGTAGAATCCGTCAGTACCACAGGTAATTACTACTTCATATT
>JALIZH010014944.1:0-22347 GCA_030522465.1 Rhipicephalus appendiculatus
CCATACAAGTTCGGCACGAGGGGCACACCACAGGGCGCAGTCCTTTCACCCTTACTTTCAACCTACACTCTTAACCGCGTATCCTCTATGTATACCTTTACCAAAATTTATCCTTTATCCTATAGGTTACATGGGTCGACGTTTTTGTGTTTTTTGTCTTCCCAAGTTTTAAAGGTTTACATGCTGATTCACAGAGGTTACAATCTAAATTTAAAGGTATATGGCTCGTGTATACCTTTAACGGTGACCTTTAGAGCTGACAGAGTCTTCGCCGTATACGTTTAGGCGTTTACATTACAGGGGCAAGGGTTACAGATTCGGCGAGGGCGATCGGGAAAGGAAATTCTATTGCTCCAATCGCGCGCAAGCAGCCCTGAAATAGCTTGGTGCTTGCGTGTGCTAGAATACTGGCAAGTGCCCCGTTCACGGCGCGCGGCAATGTGGGCGAGGTGGTTGTTAGAGCGATGAAATACTTAGAGGGCCGTGGCATTCTGAGGTGTTCTACCGCAGCGTTCGCGGTAAGGAAAAAAAAAGTATGGTACCTGCTTCTGTACCTCGTCTCCTGTGTCGTTTTCTGCCTAATCCCGCTACTCGGCGGTCGTGATTTGGAGCAATGTTTGCCGAATGGAACTGCGAAAACACAACGGGTCCAGGGAGACGAGGCGTTATTTCTAACGCGCGTCAATAACGATGGTCCCTAGCGCGGATAGCTGTATCCTTGTTCGCAAATCCGGTGGCAGACCATGGACAAGCCTATCTCTCTCTCTCTCTCTCTATATATATATATATATATATATATATATATATATATATATATATATATATATATATATATAAATATGTACGCACGCCGAACAGAAGCACACGTTAGCGACCAACAGCCAGAGCTGCAGGAAACTACGCCCATAAAGCGCTAACTGGAACGCTCTTATGCTCTAAATTCAGCTTATGGTGGCTGAAACAAGCAATTTACTAATTTTGCCTTCTACAATCACAGCGAAATTGCGCGATATGAAGTCTCACGGAAATAACTGCTACAGAGGCTGTTCACGAAGCTGTCTGCTCCGCGATTACAGCACTTCTCTTGCGCTCAGCGCCCTCTCATGGCACCATGAGTCTCTCACGGAGCCCATATACAGCAACTATGTTACACCATAGTCTCATCCCACTACCTGAACGTGACGCGCTCGTTGTAGACGTGTGGCGGCGTGCTCGGTATGCTTTTAAAATGCCCGTCAAGCACAAAGACATTTGTGGCGTGTTACGTGGCCGGTGCAATGAGCTCCAATGCGATTGCAAGCAATATATGGTGGTGTGCGCCGTCGACGATGCCGAGGAGCGCATTCGATGCGACTATTGTGACCACAGTCCCAGCGCCCACAACAGGATTGCTGATCTCGGTAAGCAAAGTTTCGTTTTGCAGCCGTTGTGCGTTTTCACTTTAGTGTGCCCTGAGAAATGTTGTTGCCTCTCGTATACAAGAATTAGGTAATCTAGTATTAAGATATAAATTTTGTGGCATTATTTTGTTAAAATTAGTGCTCACTTGCAGTTGACTGACTTATCACGCGAGCACGTAATGCTTGCTTTGCCTGCACGTGTGAGCTTAGCATCTTTTCGCAACGTTGTTAGGTAAGGAGTGTTACGTACCATGTTCTGGCTGATGTGGCGTTTTGCGGTGTAGTGTTTGTGCTAAAAGCGTTGTCCGCCCCAGGACTTATTCAAACCTCACTCAGGCGCACGCGAATGAAAAGGCGACTCTGTGTTCTCTCGGTGGCACACTTGTGTGGCCCGTCGCGCTCTCCACGACCACCTTGTTCTTCTCATGTTACCGCGAGCGCAGTCGGAGAAAGATGCTGAAATGAGTGGATAAGCATTTACCAGTGTGTTCTGTCATCTAACAACCGAGTCTACGGCTGCAAAGCGAAATAATCGCTTCCGATGCGGTCCACCGAAGCATATATATGGTAGGAGAATCTGCGTGCATGTGTGAGCTGCTTGTTGCCGGTGTTATATGAGCACACGTATGCCAGGCGGCATATGGGCATGAGGCCAGTCGTGGGCTCTTAATCTGCGCTGTGGTTTTTGTGCGTACCTCGCCTCGGGAACACGGCTACGCGTGGCTACGCACCTGCGGAGTGTCATTGCATCTAATCTGCTCATGAATCAATGCTGAGTGGTGCGAGAAGAGGGATATCGATGAGGTGCTTCGTGTCCTTTTCACGAATTAAAACGGACTCGTCCGCGTTTGCGGAGCCGTGTTCAACCTCGGTGTGATTTGATTGACCGTGTGCTCCGTTTGTACCGTCCTCCAGGCTCATATGCTGGTTGGCGTGAGCGGTGAATCCCTGCGTATTTATTATTAAAAAGGCACTGAAAAAAAAAAGAATTTTGCACCCTGTGTTTACTGTTGCTAACGGCCCTTTATCACGGCCGGGAAGCTCGTTTACTTGATCGTGTGATGGTTAATAATTGGAAGACTGTTCTAGTGCCCAGTGAAGTTTCGGTTTAAAAGAGCATTGAGTGAGGCGGGACCCAAAGTGCTTTTCGTGTAAACATAGCTGGTTACGTCAGCTCTCAAAACCGCGTTCACATGAGCACCGCATTGAAAACTCTTTTCAACCAAGGCTCTCAGGGTGCTGCTATAATCCCCTCTGGTATGTTGTAAATATATATGCGTCACCCCCCTCCCTTACATTTGCATTGCCGGGGCAAGGACGTCAGCATTTGTACACCCGTGCAAGTCCCTTAAGGAGGTGCCCCCTCTTTCCGTTGCAGAGGTGTGCTAGAAAAGAGCGCTCGCTAGGATGATGACAGCTAACACGAACTCGTGAATCAGGTGGCCGTTGGTTGTTTACCATTAGACCAAGGTGGCGTTGATGTTGTGAAGTCGGGCGTTTCTCGTGCAGTTGCGCGACATGCATATCACCATTCAGTTTATTCTTGTTCTAGCCTATATTCGCTGTCGATATTTTGTAGATGATGCATGTGTCCATAAATATCTATCCCAGAAGTTATCTAGCCTTCAAAGTTATGTGTCAGGACTCTTTGAAATGATATACAACTTTCAAAATGTACTCTAGATGATCAAGTAGCTCATCGTTATGCAAAAAAAAAAATAAAAAAAAATAAACGTATTGATGGTAGGTAATGTAAGATGCAGGTTTTTCTTTTGTTTCGCTACATAACTAAAAAAAATTTTTTTACGCATGACAAGAACCATCGCCTTCTACAGTATGTTTACCCGGTAACCTGGAAGCTCGGTGTGGAGAGGACATACTTTCACAAGATAATCAATCTCCGGGGAAAAATGGTAGGTGTTATTCCAATTGACAGGCGTAAAAGACTAGCATTGTGCTTCGTTTTTCGGCAGACCCCATTGTACAAGAATTTATGGAACCATTTTCATGTGCGCCGTCGACCTGTCAACCTGGATGTTCTAAAGGTAAAATCGCTGTCTTTCTGCATGCAATATTTTTCTGATTTTTCATCGGATTTTTATGCACGATGTTTCCTGAGACAATGAGATTTTTTGTAAAATTCCTGTAATAGTAAAGCTCCTGTGGTTTTCGCACACTAACTTTACGTCGGGGCAGAAATACTGTGTTGCATCTGAAATAACACGGAGTTCGTGCGCCAAAACGACAGGAGCCTTATTGCCACAGCATTTTCACAAAAATTAGTATTTTATTTAAAAAGAGAAGACCCCGTATAACAACTTATCGTGCTCCCTATAGCTGTGGCATCTATTCATCTCTGATTTGCTTAAACGTTCAGCATAATAACGCTTTATTACTTGACTTGGTTGTAAGCTCGTGCAGCACGACCAAGAGTTAATTAATAATGTAGTCAAAATAATGCAATTATGTAGGCTATGTGAGACTTTTCATTTGTTTAAAGTCTGGTGTCCGTGTTATAACAAAATCCGTTGACGGTTAAAGGGACCAGCTTTTAGGTGGTCTTTTCTTTTGCCAAACAACAAGGCACAGTGGTCACGCAACAAACCATTCTTATATTTGGTTCAAAGCAGGCGACATGCATGGCAAAAATTGAAACCCGAGCAAGAGTCAGGGAAACAAAATTGGTACCCATAATGTAGTACCCATAACGCTGTATATGAATGGAAGTGCACTCCTTTGAGCCAGCCATTGTATAGCTGTTCAGTCTTAAAAGTGTTTTCTCCTTTAACCTGTTGGGCCCTCGCATTCTTGCAGATTGAACACCATGTATGTACATTTAGTGTAGTCGTAGCACGATGCCAGATATGACTTGAATACCTACTGTGGTAAATGGTTTAACGTTGCTCTGCCATTTAATCAGTACCTTAGTATTACTATTGTATTTGCAAACTTGTAAGGCATAATATACGTGTTTCATGCAGATTCCATGCCCTGGATGGAAGGGAACCCAGTTCAACACACAAACACCACTGAAAATAGAACTGAGGCAGATAGTTGTTCCTATCAAGGTAAAGAATTATAAACGAGATATAGGCTCTCTGTGAAACTTTCAGAGCAGCGCTTACTATTGCCAAGTATACAATCCTCTGTTTAACCTAACAACGAACTGATCTTGTATGTGTGTTTACTTTAACTGGTCTCTTAATGAAGCAAAAACGTTGCTTTTTAACTGCATTTTTGGACATGTTCAACATTTCACGTCATTGTAGTGATGTTTTAATAATGACACGCAGAGTTTAAGAAAGACAAATTTTATGCTTTCATTATAGAGCCAGTTCAGGATGCACACGGAGTGACTCCTACACAAGTAGTAGCACACCCATGCACTGATCCACCGAGAAAAAGCAAGGTCAGCAAGCACTTCTGCACAATGTGCAGGTTTACGACGATGCATTTTCATACTTTTTCTCGTCACCTGAAGAACAATCACATGAACAAAGCTGTAATTGTGTGTTCTGCTTGTCGCAGACAGTTTACTCGCATTGTTCATTACAAAACCCACATTGACAGCGAATGTCATGGGCCACAGACCAAGGAACTACGACTTGTTACTAATGTTACTAGTCATGACATTAGGCCTCCGGCTTCTCCTACTGCTGTGCTTGTGGTAGAGGATACTTCACTCTCATGTCATAGTGAGAGTGTTGAGATGAGTAGTGGTATGGAACACACTCAAAACCTGTGTTCTTCACAGTTGTTGTCAAAGCTGTCCTGTTTAACTAGGCGACTTGAGTCTAAGCACAGGTGCTCTAAAGTTGTTATTGACACCGTTGTAAGCAGCGTTTCAGATATTTTGACTCTTGCTGGGTCTTCTGTAGATGTATCTTGCATTTCCTCCGACAGGAAAAGAAAGTCACTCTACTATTCTCAGGGAATATATATTCCGCCGAAAGAAGTAACACTGCCATCCAATAAAAAAGCATATATTGTCCCTTTGAAGTCTTTACTAGAAAACCTACTGCAGCATCCTGAGCTAGCACGCAGTTTTGAGGCAGGGCTGAAACCTTCAGACGATGAACTACTCAGAGACTTCACAGATGGCACCAGATATCAGACGCATCCTGTAGCAACCCTTTCTGACAAGAACATGATTGTGATGGTGCTCTACTGTGATGATATTGAACTTGCCAATGCCATTGGAATGAAAAGAGGTTTAAGAGGGAAGCTCACAGTTTTTTTATGTGACCTTTGTAAACATAAAGCCATGTGATCGATCCAAAGTGAACAACATTTTTTTTCTGGGCGTCGGACGGTCAAAGGATCTGAAGTCGCAGGCTGCAAAACGAGCACTGCTTGAAGATTTTATCCTCACAACAAACCACCTTCAAGTTGGGTGTGAGCTAAAAACAACGAATGGTGTGAAAACATTCTTTGGATTTTTGCTAGCCTACATTGGAGACTCCCTAGCCTGTCATAATATTGCTGGCTTCAAAGAATCTTTTGGTAGAAATGTGCGAGTAGCCTGTAGAACATGTATGCTACCAACAGCAGATTTCCACAAAGTGTTCTATGAAATACACTGCCCTCTGCGTACTCAAGCTCAGTATGAAAGGCATCTCTTTGAACTTGACGGCGCTAAATCCTCAACAGATTTTCAGGAGCTATCAGCGAAATGTGGAATTAACTGCAGGTCTCTGCTTTCAGATGTCACAGGCTTTTCAGTTCTGATTGATCTGCTCTACGACCCAATGCACATTTTGCTAGAAGGGATTGTGCCTCTCGAACTGTCGTTGTTTGCTAGGTTTGCTGTAAGGGAAGCGTCATGGTTGACATTGAAGCAATTGAATAAATCCATTTGCGAGTTTCCTTTTCATAAGATGGTTAGCAGCAGTGACTACCCTCGTTGTTTTGAACAAGGCTTCAACGCACCGTCTTCAGCTAGTTCTAGCTTCATGCTTTTGCTGCATTTTCTTTTTTATGTTGGATGGCTTCATTCCAATGAGTACTTTGCAAGAACCACATTGTGAGTGCCTTCTGCTGTTGTGCATTGTAACGCAGTTTTTTCTTTCACCCATGATATCACATCATGCACTTGGCGATCTTGAAAGGCTTGTGGCGAATCACAATGAACTTTTTGTGCGCTTGTATGGTTCTGAAGCACATAAGCCCAAGCTTCACATGCTTCTGCACATGGTGTCACAAATACGGCGCTTTGGTCCTTCACATCATCACTGGACTATGCGATTTGAAAGCAAGAACTCTCTTCCAAAATCAAAAAAGTTCTGGAATTTTAAGAACATTCCACTGTCCGTAGCCGAGTACTTTCAAACAACCTTGTCCAGTGATATTTGGGAAGGGCCGCAGCAACCCCGTTCCGTGACTAATCAGCTTGAAAAGGGCATCTCTAGAATTGGCATTCCTTTTTCACTGACAACTGCATTCGTGCCCTGCGGACTAGATCCCTGCAACGTAGGCGAGAGAGCCACAGCTGTACCGTATGCCACAGTGAACAATGTAAAATTTTCTGTCTACGATGTCATTCTTTTCGGTAAAAACAAGGAGCCAGTGTTTGGTAAAATAGATGAAATTGTATTATGGGCAGAGGAGATCTTCTTCAATGTACGTGTTCTAGTGAAAGTGAACTACTCAAGGCGAGTGAATGCATTTGTTCTTTCAGATACTATGCATACATTGGTAATTAAGCCTGATTCACTTTTCTATCCGTGGCCACTCTATTCGTACAGGAGAAATGGTCTCTGTTACGCTATATCGAAATGCATTCACCAGGTGCCATTCACATAGACAGTGTTGTAAATGAGCATAGAAACATGGTTTTGTGAGGGTCTTCTTCAAGAAAGTGAAAAAAAGAGAACTTGTCTGTACAGAAATCAAACAGTTGTTCAATTCTACTCTGGTCACCTGAGTTGAGGAAGACTGGAAACTTATTAACATTTATTTTAGTTGCTTTATGATTATGGGAACACGTGTCTGTGATAACAATAAAGTTGTGTTTTTCGTATCATAAATCATGTGCCATTTTCTTCATTATGTAGGTGTTTCATGACTGGCTTGTTGAAAACTTGCCACCATTCTCTGAGTACGTACAGCCTGTACTTCAAGGAAAAGATCTTCCCGAGAGGTTGTATAAGAGCCAGTGTCGGCAACTTCGCTCAGAAGTCGCTATATTTCTTGAGTGAGTTATATATTTTTATATTTACCGTAGAGATAATGTGGCGTTTATTTGCTTCTTAGATTTTGCTTTAGGCATGTTGTGTACCAAATACACATGCAGTTTTAGCCGTTGCTCTTGTGCTTCAAATTGGCGAATGAACTCGCTATTTTCTTTTCTGAAGTGAAACGGGCCAAATAGACTGCGGGAATAAAGCGGAGAGAAGGTGGAAATACAAAGCCCTAGGGGATGCCCTTGTCAAAAAGTACCCTCACTGCAAGTGGGAGACGCCTAAGCCAGGCACCCGGATTCAGCACACGAGAAGTGCTGTTCACGTAAGCATGTCATGACTTGTTTATTCAAGCTTTTGAAAAATACGTGCATGGACTAAGCTTAAAGCAAATATTCAGAGGTCTAGATTAACGCAGTGTCCTTGAAGCGGCATATAAATAAAGAGATAACAGGAAATTAGATAGAGTGGTCAGGTGAGAGAATGTGGTATAACATGGGTTAAAGTCGCAAAGCAATGCTTCAGTTAAAATTTTTGGTCCGTGAGATTAGTGGTCTTGCTGAAACTGATAGATATAGCAGTTTAACATAATCAGATCTATGAATGGTGCAGTCGCTGACGAAAATTTTCAACTCTGAGTACGATGTACTGAGCTTTATTTCCCTGTGTGCAGATTACTCTATCCTGAATAGGCTCCACCATATTTTTATGTTTTCATGCTCATTCCTTTCTACTGTTTTCCACAGAGTGTCTTCATACGGAGGCTTTCTCTGCAAAGAAAAATGCAGCGGCACCGACAGAAAAGAAGTAATACTGCTCTCTTGGAGGAATCCAGGCCAGAACTAACAAAAGAGGTGGCATTGGCAGAGTTGCAGGTAGGTTGCAATATTTATTTAATTTTCATACGAGACAAAATACTCCCAAAGGACGTTTACGTTCTTTATCCTTCCATGTCAATGGGGGGCCTTAATTGTGTTGTCATATTTGTATTTTTGTGTATTCCAGTTATTGGCTTCGAACAGCTTAAAAGGGGCCACAATCAACTACGAAAGGGTTTTGTGCCTCTTGAGAGCCACATACCAAGACCGCTGCCAACACCATGTAGACCCCTTGCCAAATTATTTTTTGGTGGAAGAAACTGTAAGTTTATACTTTATATCGCCGTTGATTTAAAACATCGTAAAGCATCTGTTTCTGAGCAGTGGCACACAGTAGAGTTGTAAACTCACACAGGAAAATTAAACTTGTGGCGTTGTATTCAAGGCTCCGTTGATTTTTCCTTACTCTCAAGGTTTAATATAACATAGGTCTAGCCGAATGACTTGTTGCAAATTCACTTTTTTAATGCACGTGAAGGGAAAGTAAGTGTTTTCCTTGTTTTGTTGCTTCTGCCATAGCTTTGTGCTGAGCTCCAACTGCGCTTTGGGTTCACTGTGGATGAAGCGGAACAACGGCTAAAAAAGGCGGCACAAGTTTTCTCCGAGAAGGAAGGAAGGGAAACTTCATTTTTAGAGCTCTCAAAGCACTTGCAAGGTTCGTCAGAGCACTCACTGATCATTGAGGTAAGTTATTTTCTTTTTTCTCTGCCTAACTGTATTCGGAAAGCGTGAAAGACGCAGTACACTGATAAGTGCTCATGTGTCAAATGACGTGCGAAAAATAGACATGGACGAATGCTGAATGTCTAGCAAATGGCTGCATTTAGTATAAAATACTTTTTTTTGTGTCTTTGATGATTCTAATTACAGGCTGCTCTACCGACAGAAATAAAAATTGCTGCACCACATTTATACGTATACAAGGACCAAGCTTGGGTGTATGGAGGCAGCAAAGAAGAAATAATTCACCTGAAGGAACTGAATATTGAGCGTGCCGTCGTCATATGCTTCCTCATTTACTACCTAAAAAACCTCATGTACCCATCTGCATTTTTGCAAACCCTGAATATGGTTCAAAAACTTTTAAGACCTCAAGAACCTATCCCACGTGGGCTGATTTCAAACCGATTGAAGTGTTTCTTGGCGCTTTTGAAGAAAAAAAACGTCTGATCACTATATATGCAATTGGTTGGTCAAACTTTATTGCCAAAGATTATTTGGGCAGATGTTTGGAAATTCTCATATAAATATTTTTCCAAGAAAAACTTTTCAGTTACGTATAGCTGAATTACTGTATATTTTTTTGCATTTTAAATAAAGTGCTTCATGCTTTTTATTTCTCTGACTAATTCGTTTAATTTGCTTTGCATCCGGGACGAATGTCTGAGATCCTACGCTCCTGCATGAACTGTTCGGCTTTGTGTATGCCGAACAATTTCACATATTTCTCACAGAAATTACCATGCGCACGCAGGCTTTATAAACATTTATTGATTAGAAAGTTTGTGTGCCACTAAGCTAAAAAGCATGGTGAGCCGATACGCCTGTCTTTCTTTCAGGGCACTTTTATTTTCCAGGTGAATGAAAGGAAAATGCAGTTTGCTGAATGGAAGGGATATGAACCCACAACTTCTGCATGTCCCGTGTGATGTCCTTCCTCTAATGGAAGAATTTTGCACGAGGCATGCAGAGGTTGTATTAGGTTAATTCCATGCAGTGGTCTGCTGTATTTGTCATAAAAGTTACATTTGAAGGTTTACAGTATAACCTTTCAGTTTAGAAGTTTTTCAAATACCTATACGGACACAAACTCGCTATACCTCTAATAAAAGTTACAATTTTAGAGGTTGCTAGTTACCTTTTGCTTTAAAGGTTTCTCTGTGACTTAGAAAACTACCGTGACCTATATGGTAGAAGTTACCATATTAAAAGGTAATGCATAACCTTTAAATTAGACAGATACGAATCTTAAAAATGTATGCCTCTACTAAAGGTTACGCGGTTAAGAGTGTAGCAATGATGAAACTACCAGCTCAATTGGATATAGTCGAAGGTGTACTGCACGCGCTGTATGCCGACGACATAACCATTCGGGCTAAGCACGGTTCAGTGGCTGAAATTGAAGCCAACCTCCAGAAAGCGGCGCAAATAGTAGAAATCTGCGCTCACCGCTGTGGCCTTCAATGTGCCCCAACAAAATCGGAGTTTGTACACATTCGTCCCACACAGAAATGTAGTGATAAAATTGCAACTATCCCTAGCGAACGGACCCATCTCCGAACGTGATGAGGTCAGAATCCTAGGCCTATTCATACATAAACACCGCAAAATAGACACAACGCTAACCAAATTACGTAAGGTGAGCGACCAAGTAGGCCGCATGATTAGACGGGTTCCGAACAAACGTGGCGGACTACGATGCAAAGACGCTTTGAGGCTAGCGCACGCCTTCGTAACAAGCCGCGTTCTGTACTCGACCCCTACCTACACCTTCGCAAGTTCGACAAAAATGCCATCGAGGTAATTTTGCGCAAAATATACAAGCGAGCCCTCGACCTCCCGATTAACACGTCCAACCAGCGCCTACTCCCCTTATAAAAATGACTATTGAGTTGTTGTTGACATTCCGGTCACTATTCATTGAATCAACCGACTTTCAACGACTTGGCAAGATGTCTTGACGTTGGTCAATATATACTCAATGGTTTTTTTTCTGTTGATTACATAAACGAAAAAGTCATTGACAAAAAATGTTGACTTATCGTTGCGCTTTTATTGAGTTGCAGTGTATGTATGAGCGCGCATTGCCAAGCCTGTAAAGTATCAAAACCTTTTTATGGATGAAACCACCCCAAGTAAGCAGCGCATACCCCAATACAACGCATATTACAAACGTCCTGTGCATATGCGGTCTTCTATCGCTTGCGTACTAGCTATACACGTTTGGCAACGTGATTTCTCCAGCCTGTCCGTTTAATTAGTTCTAACCGAACGACTCACCACATGACTATTCAGGCGGCAACGATGCTATATAGCTGACTTCTTGCTGCAGTAACGCAAACAACGCAGTAAAAGTGTAACGTCCATCTACACAGCCGTGGGCAGCAACTGCACTGCAGCTGAATACACAAAGAAAGCTTGATTAATTAATTGCTGGGGTTGTATGCGCCAAAACCACAATATCATTGTGAGGCACTCCGCTGTGGAGGGTTCCGGAAAGTTCAAACACCTGGGGCTTTTTAACATGCACCTGAATCGAAGGAAATCAGCCTCCAGCATTTCTGCCTACTTTAAAAAAAAATAGGGGACCCCCTTACGCGTTATCCCCCCCCCCCTTCCACATACACACACAGAAGCGCGCACGCGCCATATCGCTTTCACAATCGCTAGCCTGTTCTCGCTTCTCGGTGGAGACTTACTGTGCCGCAAAGCCAAATTGCAAACGACCCACGGCTCTTCTCTTTATTCGCATCTACCTCAAATTTTCGCTTAGGGCCAACGCTGGTCTTTCGCTCAACATTGAAGTCGACGCCACCATCGACACCGGGATTTCTGCATAACGATCTCTTTAACGAACTCCCGTTAAAATGCTACTGCCGCGGCCGGGATGGAACCCGCGATAGATATTCGGCAACAACCCAGAACTGCAAGCACTGCTCGACTACGGTGGCCCCAAAGGAATAGTGGTTTGAGAATATAACGTTCATATGCAGTTTTTTAAGGTAGGCATCATTCATGTACCGCCGGGAACGCGCACAACACGATGAGATGACATAAATGTATCTCCCAACGGATCGCGGGGGCCTCGGCGCAGAATGCGACGCCTGCCTGCACGCGGTGTCGATAAGACCGTGTATCTCAAACCTCACCGCAACGAGATATCAGATGAACGTGATGTACCGGCGACTATCTTCCCTTTACATTTTGTTTTATTACTACTCCTGCTGTTGACGAACGAACGCCACCCGCGCCATGCGCTCCTTGCAGAAACCGCGGCAACGCCGCAACATGTTGCTACTTGCTAGCCTGCGCGCCATGTCATATTGCGACGAAGAAAGTAGCGCGCAAGAGGATAAATTTGTGAGGTGTTGAATTGCGTCAGCAGTCATAATCATGAAGTGTTCAAAGGTCTTTAACCAGTAAGCTTTACGGAACTAATAACAGCGATAACAGCCTAATTACCTAACGGGCTTCGCAGCGGCGTTGACAACGACAGCGCGGATGGATATCCGCCCTGCCGTCTGTGTCAGTTGAGCGCATTGAATTCCGACGTGACGGTCGCGTATGGCGCGCTCGCCTCCTCTCGCTTTGTTTCGTGCAGTGTAAATACCGTGATTCATGGAAGGTATGAACGCACTTGTGAAGAAGCTACTTCGTGGCATGTTCAGCAGTTGTGGACCTCCATGCAAGTACGTTTGTCTGTGAGTGGCGGCTGCGCGGACTGTGAGGTTCCGTAATCGTTCCGACGGAGAAATGGACGTCTCAGCTTGCGTGCGCGACTCTCGCAGTTTCATTTCTGCTTAGCTGCAGGAATGGACGCGATCACCTTGATGTGCTTTTACCACTCCTGGAATATACGGATTAAGAAACTACGGGCTCCATCGTTGAAGGTGAGTTCGTTTTCTTTACCTGTGCACCCTTTTATTCGAAAACCATGAAGAATAAAAACGCGTGTTTTGTTGCTACCTCGGCTGCATGCGCGACATGTTTCAGAAGTACTTGACTGCGTTAGTGTTGTGCCATCATGATTGAACTGTCCTAATATAAATGTAGCGTTTCATTTCTGTTCAGTTTCGAACATGCTGACTTATATTGGCGCGCTTATTTGAGCTTGTTTCAAGGTATGCATTAACGCTTACATTCGAGCGCATGCACTACTTTTTTGCGTCTTCAAAACTGCTTGTGCCTCGTAATTAGGCACACGCTATTACGACAGGTGTCGTGTTCTTTGTTTTGTCTCCAGCAAGTTTGCGGGTAAGAAAATGTTTGTACCGGCAGAGTTGTGTCTTTCAGCACAGTGCTATTTCTGATAGCTGGATGCGCTAGCCTAGTAATGTTTCGTATATGTGAGGGCGAATGTTGAATCGTGTTCCGGGGCGAGGAGTTATGCGTCTTTTGCATGTTCTTTGATGTTACTTTGCCTAGTGTGTGTCGACGCGCGCCTTCAAAGCTGTGGCTTAGCGTTTCCCTTCTATGTTAATATCCGCGCTCTGTAAAGCTTGCATCTCTCGAGAGGGGCAGTAAAAAAACGTATACTCGCGTGTCGCTTCAGCGTGGTCATTTGTAGCATGTTCGCCCTTCTGCAGCCGTATGATGTGATGGAGTTTTCGCCTTTTCACACCGACTTCTTGGTAGTAATTTGTCACAATTTCCGTTTTTTTTTTCTTCTTTTTCTTTTTTTTTTTTTTTTGCAGGAGGGACTCACCCTTTACATGTTGAAACAAACGCTACACCAATTAAGTTATGGTTTTCTTCTCTGATGATGTGGTTTTTGCAGTTTTTCGCTTTAATAAAGGTACATGTCCGCACATTTGCGTTTTTCTTTTGTTGGGCCTCTTGAAAGAAAACGAAAGGTCACAGAATTTATGAAAAAGTTGACTTCTCCGAGTGACTGTGCATGAGTAATTCAATTTGCTTTTGTGCCCGTGTCCGTATTTTAGTTTTCGCTAAGTTTACTGTGTTTCCAGGTTTTCACGTGTTTTGGCAGAATTGAAGCGTGATAGCTGGCGATAAAGTTTCTGCTATAACACGCGAACTGTGCAAGCCTACTGTAGCTCTTTATGCAAGCATACACTGTACATCACAGTGCGCATGTACAGACAGCTTTGCGCTCATATAAAACCCACGTAAGCGCACCCAGGAGCTCTTATTCAAGTTCTGTGAAAGACCTTTTGGACAATGCCTACTGAGGCCTGTGCCTCAGTGCATGTGCCTCAGTACGCATTGTTCGTATTGCGGTAGCATATTGCACTTGTATATGTACAAAAACTCAGCAACTATGAAAACGTACAGTACGTGTACTTTCAATAAATACATAACCGAATTTCAATGCCGCTTCAATTGTAAGTCAATAATTATTCATTAGAGTTGTCAATGAATGAAATCAATGCGCCATGTACTTTCAATAACAAGTCGACAACCATTCAACTACTTTTATGTCAATAAAATTTTGGTAAAAGATCGGTGGCCAATATTCTATACGTGTCAACAATAAACTCAATGACTTTTCAATGGACCGACAACGACTATTCAGTACAACATGTCAACATTGAGCAATGGCGTTTCAATTATTTATCAATAAGATTTTTTTGTAAGGGTCGGCCTGGGAATGACTAACACATTCGCGGAGCTCAGGGAAGCGCACCTCACAAACCACTACACCAGACTCTCACAAACACTGTCAGGACGCCGCCTCCTTGCCTGATTGCACATTCATCACCCAACACTAGAGGACGAGCGTGTACGCCGCCCGGAAATCTGGAGACACGCCCTCTGCGTACTCCCTCTTCCTAACAACATAACACGAGGAAACCATAGTGGTCAGCGTCTAGCAAGACGCCAAATACCTGGCGCAGACCTATGGGGACAAACACGGCATTTTCTACGTGGACGCCTCCGGCCCACACCATGGGGGATGGTACACGGCCGCGGTCGTCCACCAAAACACCGTAATAAACGGACTAACTTTCAAAACACGATATATAACACATGCGGAGGAAGTGGCCATCGCGCTCGCAGCCGCTGACCGGGATTCGAAAGTCATCATCACTGACTCACGGGGAGCCTGCAAAAACATCGAAAGAGGGTACACCCCATACCGCGCTTATAAAATTTTACAGGGCAGCGACGAGCACCTACGCCCCGTACGATAGTATGGACCCCTGCACACGTGGGGCTCGAGGGTAATGAAGCGGCAAACGCCGCGGCCTGCGGGATTACTTACCGGGCCACGCCCTCGCCTCACCTTGATGTGGACTCCGACTTCCCTCCAATCTTTACATTCAAAGAAATCACCAAATACTACCAATTAGAGCATACAACTTTTCATAAGCCCTGCAAAGGGCTCACAAAAGAGGAGGAACATTTACTTCTCCGCCTGTACACCAAAACCATGCTGTGCCCAGCAGTTCAGAAACATTTCGACCCTGCGTGTGCAGGGAAGTGCCCATACTGTGGGGAAGGGTCCTCGGACATCTTCC
The DNA here is from genome assembly GCA_030522465.1 of Rhipicephalus appendiculatus. NCBI lineage: Eukaryota > Metazoa > Arthropoda > Arachnida > Ixodida > Ixodidae > Rhipicephalus > Rhipicephalus appendiculatus. The sequence goes on from JALIZH010014944.1 coordinate 15,657, forward strand.
ATGTGGTGTGGGCATGTCAGCTAACACCGAACCTTCCCCCTCTACCCCATCCCACCCGAGAGGACTGCGAGGAGGCCCTGCTCGACTGCTCGGACCTGGCCAGCCAAAGGGCCCTGGACACGCGCGCCCGGGTAGCGGCTATTGCCAATGGGCTCCTGTAAGGAGGAGCCCATCCAGCTATGGCCCCCCATCCGGGGAACCTCCTCTTACCTGAATAAAGTATTACTCCTCCTCCACCGTTCGGGAGGCCGTTGGAGAGCGATGCTCTCGCACGGAAACAGACGCCTCGAATCTCAAGTCTCCTCGCCAGCGTGAGTTCATTGGACGAGTTCACGGAACGTCACACGTACCTCTCCAAACCGTCGTGTGCTTTGCATACTGCCACGAACGACTGCTTTCCTTTCTTCTTTAAGGAGCACGTGGAAAGACCACAGACTCCATGCATAATCTACACTGGCGCGTCCACTGAAGAGGCCGAATACACGTTCTTCTCAGTATAAGGAATGCGGGTGACAAGAGTCATCGATGCCACTGAATGAATGGAAACTTAATGGCAGTGGATATTTGACGCCAGCTACGCACCAATGACTCAGAACCTGTACTGTGCAATTAAGAATTTACTTCTGGATATTCAAGTCACAAAGCCGAGGTGCGTGCACACCGGTTTATCGCCGCCACAAAGGCGGCTATATTCTCCGCTTTCATAAATACGTGAGGTGTTTCTATGGTGTATTTTATGTTGGAGAGGACGTTGATGCTGGACGAACAAACAAAACCCCATTACATGTTCTGTCTGAGTGGCAGTGTGTGCTGCAGCGTGTCAAATATTGCTGCTGCATGCCGCAATACTGGTTACGAGTTGCACTGAGGTCTCGCAGTGGCACTGTGCGCAACTGCGCATCCGCAGCGGGAATTTCCGCCGTTTTTCAGATTGCTTGGATAAATACGTTCATGCCCAGCCACAGCCGGAACTTTTCTTTTTTAGATTGCTCGCAGAAATACAATGCCACACACCTATAGAGCTGGAACTTCCGCTATTTTTCATATTACTTGGAGGAATGCGCTGCCGCACAACAAGCGGAAACTTTGCTATTTATTCAGGTTGCTTGCAGAAATGCATTGGCGCACCCCCGCAGCAGGAACTTCCACTATTTTTCAGATTGCTTGCGATAAGCTCTGTGCGTTGCAACGAAAACCGCGCAAAGGCCTACCAAGTTCTGCGAGACATGTTCCTGCAAGAAATGACCACGGTGAACTAATCTTCTGTTGGACGTGCCGGGACACGATTGTGCGTGGCTGTGTTCCTCAGTTTTAGAGTCACCAATGGCTTTACCTATCCGGTCAAGCCTACATCACTACCGCGACTCAATGAGGTCGAAGAGGGAATGGTGTCGCCGAGGATACCGTTCATGAACATTCGGCGACTCTCTCATGGCTACGGACAGTGTGGGATACGGGGACAAGTGACTAACGTGCCCATTTAATGCCCATAAAATGAGCACATTATGAACCCCATTATATGCACCGAATGTTTTTTTTTCTATGGACGGCAATCTGTTGTTTTAGTAGCTCTTGGCATTCCCAGCAGCTGGAGTAGTAAGCCGAGCATACTGTATTTCTTGTGCCCAAAAAATAACTCAAGCAAACGTGAAAGTCTTTGGACTCTATAAAACTCTATGTCTGGGCTTTACAGCAAAGGGGTTGTGCTCATGTCAGGTGGCACTTTACCTGCTTTGGCAAGAGGCACCAAGGGGCTCACAGGCAGTAACTCTCAGAAAAGTCATAATTTTAAAAATCAAAGCAAAAAAAAATTGTTTTGGTTCTTATTAGAGCAACAAGCATCTTTGAAGCACAGCAATATTAACAGCACTGTTGTCAATGATACACTTTTATGTTGGTACGTGTTTGCTGGGTTGATTGCTGGTAGAGCATGTACAAGACTGACTCGATCAAGCTTGTCCTCGTTTGCTCTCTCTTTTTTTAATTCTGGTGACCTGAATCGCATTTTTCTTCCACAACCAAATGACCACCAGTTGTCACGCGCAGTCCACATGTCCTTTAGCTGTGGGGAGGTCCCACCGTCTCACTACTGCTTGCTGGTGTTGCTGGCACAATTAAAGGGTATGGTGTTATGTCTACTGCTTATTGCTACGATTGCCGATAGTTGCAGTGAGATTGTATCAAGCTTGCCCTAAGCAAAAGAACTATACAGATAGCACACGTGTGCACACAAATTAGAACGAGACATTTTTACGTGTATGCTGGAAATTCCTTGCAGCATATGTGTAAGTGACTAGCCTGCATAAAAACATTTTTTTAAGTCAAGGTTCCCAATTAGCAGCAACACTCATAACCTCTTTCTAAAACATCAGGCATGTTGATGAAATTTGAGTGGAATGAGCCATATGAATACATCCTCTTGCTGATTGACATATTTTTTAAAGGAAAGGATGTGTCGAATTTGCTGTTAGGAAATAGGTGTGTAACTTCAGAGACTCAGTTGCATAACAGCATGTGCCAAGTTTTCTTAGAAACTTCTTTGACTGTGGAAATATTAAAATTTTACAACTATAGGCTTCAATGTTCCAGCTGTCCCATTAAATTCATGCTTCTCTGTCATTTTTTGGATTATTTCCTTGCATTTACAACAACTGCACCTGTGCAAGCTTTGCTGTTGTAAGTGAAGAATCTAGTTCTTGGTGCAGGTCGACATCGGAAGTGGTGTCATGGTCGAACAGCTACAGCTGGACAATCTAACACGGGGTTGCCCAGGCAATCCTGGCAAATTTGCCCGAGGGCTGAAGAGCTCAAGGGTAAATCCCTCTTTGGGAAAAAGTGCAATGCGAAGAAGGAGCAGGAGGCAAAAGAGGGACTTGACCCTGTCAGGGTCAAGGCGGTGATAGGTAAGTGTGCACACTTTTGTTAAAGCAAAGCTTTCTCTATACCTATACCTCCGCACAACCATGTTAGCTGCCTTTGCCGCACAGATGTATTTGTAGACCGACACACACACACACATTATATATATATATAGACAGACTTGAACAAACTCAAGGGACTCCAGAAAAAAGTTTGATAAAGTGAAAGTTCCCAGAACTGAAATAGCCATGTTGCAACTTGCTATCAGGAGCTAAAGAGAAATGAAACGAACTCTTATTTGCTGTGCTGCGTATTTGATGTGAGTTTCTGCTTATTTAGCATGTTTTGCAGAATGTAGTAATTTTTTGCTGATTTTTGGCACTTGCGACTGCAGTGGTCGTGTATTGAGTCATTGTATTCAAGCTCTCGTAAAACATTTCCGGCACAACAATCTGCTGGGCTGCAAAGGACTTGATTTTTCCAACGTACATCAGTGCTTTTTTATCTGAAGTTGGGTGCTTCCTTTACAAGGGTTAGTTCTTCCTCCTTCTCTTTCTTGATGTAGGACGCTCGCTACAATATCTTCTGTAGACAGAGTGGCACATCTCTATGCGATAGTCGCAGGTGACGAAGTCCTGAAAAGGCAAAAGGATGCCTGCACACAGTCTTTGAGGCAATTTCTGATCTGACGTGAGAGGCAGTGGATGGTGTCGCAAAACATGTTCATATAACAGAAATGCCCTCTGCACTAATTTCGCTGACCTAAAATGCGTTAGCATTGGTTCCAATGGAAGTTCAGGGGGGGATTTAAAAAAGTTAGTGCGACTGAACATTGTAATAATTATTTTATTGCAATGCAGGATACACCGTGACTCACATGAAAGCTGACCCTGTTAGGGTCAAGACATCCTTATCTACTATGCTGTCACGAGAGCTGAGACCACGTCGTGAAGAACCAGGACCAGATGAGGAGCCCTTGGTTTAGCTTTTTAAATATTGTTATAAGCTGGGACTGGCACAACAGCACCATGAGCACCTGTTCAAATAGGTTTTTAACAGGGCAATAAATTTGCAACAGAATGGATATTCTTTTCATGTGGCTAATTGCATAACATCTACGAACAACATATCCATGTGTACAGCTGCATGCCATGTCTTTTTCGTCACAGTAATATGCTAATATGAATTGACGCTCTTTAACTATCATTTGCATTCGCGTTTAAACACACAGGAACAATATAATGACTCAACCAAATCTGTGCGATATAACTCAAATACAGACCCCGCATTTATATGCTAGCCTGGACGCATCCACTTTGAATGGACTCAATACAGGTTTATTTTGCAGTCAATTGAAAATATGCAACTGATATTCCACAATCAATTCCACAATCGCCGCTGCACACCGCGTGTTCCAGGACAACTTGCCGGACATCGTCGATAGGGACCTAACTTGCACTCTGCAGGAGCTTCAAGTTCCGCAATGCCGACATGGATGCCACGATCACTGGATCACTCATTCCCACAGAAGTCACGAGAGTTCCGAGTTTCGGATCGCCGAGGCTTCGTGCATGACGCTGCGGAGCCTCGCTAACCCGCATCTGCTGTGTGACCTCGAGCTCTTCTTCAATCGCCACAGGTGCGTTATTTGGAGTGTGGTGTCGAAAGTATAATGTCCCACATCCGATACCACCCCCTGCAGGCAGGGCCGTCTCTCTCCGTCGGACTGCGTCGAACCCATCTAGATCAGCGGCCGCGCTTGTTCTTCAGTGACACTTTCGGGGACGAGACGCAGTTTTCTCCGGCCACATGCCGCGCTTATTATCTTTGCAGGCATCGTTGACTCCATGGTTTCCTGGCGGCGGAGCCCCGACGCCCCATTAAACGCGACACTCGGCTGTATGAATTTAAATAAAGTAAGAAGTTTTGTAATGTGTGATGGGCAACAAAACTCATTTGCATACACGTGTACGCCGCATGTGACACGGGCATATGCATCTTGTGGGGAATGCAGCGCTCGCTGACTCAATATAGCTACAGTATTTATTTTGAGATATGGCTCGTCTGTAGGAAGCTTAATTACCGAGTTGTTCGTGCCTTATTTTGACATTCATAAAGTATACCTATGTTGGTAGTACAAAAGTGCATATATCTTTCTCCTTTATCATTTGGGATAATCGCGCCAGCAGTGACCATTTTCCAGTCAGGAAAGTTTGTATTCTTGTATTGACCATCAGTTCAAGATCAGTTTTGTTTCATAGATTATTGTTGCAGTGTCAGTTCGGAGCAGCTTCCCGGAGGCACTGCTGGCTGCCGCAGGCAAGACCGTGATAAGGTGCCTCAGATGGCGCAAGCAACAGGGACGATAGCCGCAACATGAGGCGACAGGAACGATCGAGGAATAGTCATGCGTCAGTGAAGAGAATACATTCGCTGACTGATGTATCTTATGGCAGCGCTCGGCGGCTGCGAGCGCTCATGGTGCGCTCGTATAGTTCGCGGTTAGCAGCCGCTGGCAGGGGCAGTTGCGGCCGAGGCCCCGGATAGTAAAGATCCATAATGGCTTACAGCGCACACTGACACACGGACGAAGTAGATACACGAAGACAATCTACTTCGTCCTTGTGTCAGTGTGCGCTGTAAGCCGTTATGGATCTTCACCAAGAAGCCCGGTCAAAAACCTTGCCGGATAGTAAAGATGGTTCCTGGTCTGTCTCGGCCTCGTCCCTGAGGGGTTTCTGGGCCAGCCTCAGCCCCGAAACCCCCCCATTTGGCGCCCAACGGCAACGACCCCGCCCTGCGGTACCGGCCGCGTGTTTTCGAAAATGAGATGTGTAGAAAAAGACAAACGTAAAAAAGAAAAGGAGCACGACCGTCCTCAACGAAAACAGGCAAAGAAGCCCTGGAGGGAAGTGGGGTCCGAAGGACGAAAACCGCGCGCGAGGAGGAAACCCTCTCCCCAACTGGCACGGAGCGCCGGCGGCTCGAAACGGACAGATGCGACCAAAGGACTGAGCCAACAAGACGTTTCTGTATTGATTCTGTGAATACAGTGAGTTTATTTCCTTGTTACTACAGCTTTCTCGTGTGACTTTCTGACGAGTTTCCGTCGAACAAAGTGTAATGAAAAGTATTTACGACAAGATGTATAGGGCGAATTCTGCGCCGCTATTGACTGGAGATGGTCACGTGATCTAAGCGCCCTTCCGGCATTTTTTTTTTGTTTATTTTTGTTTCTTCTCAAGCAAGATGGCGGCGCCCGTGTTCAGTTTGTTTTGAGCTGAAGCCGTACGCGTCGCCGTCGAAATTACGCCGAAATGTTTGGGCTTTTCGCTGACAAGTGTCGCTGAAACGGGTTGTGTTTTTACGTAGCTGGTTCGCTCCGATTTATTCTTTATTGCGCTTTGGGCTGCCGGCCGGCGAAGAAGACGCGGCACTTGTACTACTTCGGATGTCAGCTGTTTTAAGGTAAGTAGTTGTCTCATCTGTGGCCTGATTCACTGTGACGGATGCATTGCACGCTGACATGTACATAACGTGTTCTATTACGTGCTCAAGTAGTAGGTCAACGCAGCATAGCACCAGTTAACATTACAGAAGTCCACTAGAAAGAGTATGCTTTGCTCCCTGCCTTTTGCAAAATGAGGTACCGCGTCGATGCTCACCCGACGGCTCCCACCGCCACCTCCTGACTTCGGCCCACTACCGGGTGATGTGGCCTACGAGGAGCTGCGGACGCTGCGGAGGCTTTTCTTGTGCCTGGACCTCTACGGGACCTTCGATCCGTTCGAGCTACGTCGCCTGGTCCTGGCCGTCCAGCGCCATTATGTCT
>JALIZH010014948.1:0-35000 GCA_030522465.1 Rhipicephalus appendiculatus
ACACTCTGAGGTCCGCCTGGCCTAATGAAATCTTGTCGTCAGCGACATCTCGACCCAGCAAAGTGCGTGGTGGTCGCTGAAAACTTGAAGCTTGCGGCCTATTAAGTATGTTCGCAGCTAATTTCAGAAAATAACGCGTCATGACGGACATGAGTGCCATGATGGGAACTGAACGGAACACTTGAAGGTTGGGTGAATCGGGCGTCTCAAGTATACGAATGGTGGCACCCTAATTTTTGTCGCAGGCCCGGCCAGCGTGTGGCTCCGTGTTCTACACGTTCTGCGACCATCCACCATTCGAGTTCCACTATCGTAGTGCGGTGAACGCTTGCGTCCAGACGAGCGCTGTGGACGCGGTGGACATCTGCAACCGAGGTGGGAACCGGTTCACCACCCTCGACCACTGCCTGGACAGCTGTGTCTCTGCCGGGCGACCGGCAAAGGAATGCTTCGATAGGCCGCTCTTCACACGTTGCGCCAGGTAATTTGGATATGCTAAACCACACAATGCTCTGAATCAGTCTAACTTTAGCGCTATTGATAAATAGTATATCTTGGAGCACTGTGATTCAAATGACAGTGAAAGTGCATCATCAATAAACGCATAGATTTCCCCAAGAGCTGTTGTTCTCGCTCCGATGAAGAACTAAAAAAAATGGGAAATTAACCTGAGACGAGACGAGACGAGCCAACGGGACAAGGGCGTAACTAGCAAGTGAAGGTTGTATTAAAGAAAACACGGGATTAATGGCGGCCGAAAACAGGTTTATGCTAAAGAAAACAATGAAGTTCTCAGATTTACGCATATAGGTAACTTATCTGAGCATTGTGTGAGGCAAGAAAACGCTTTTGTCCCACAGCTGTCATTTGCGTTCAAAATGAAGACCGCTTCAACCAGCTCTCGTGCCATGCGCACCTTTATTACGTTAAAGCACCTTAAAGGACCTCTGACACCAAAATTGGAACCTCAGAATGTTTGTGTTGTTTGATTGTTCTGTATACGCGGGCACTTCTTTAGCGATTATTAGTGCTGGATGTCAGCTTTAACACATTTTAATTTGGTTTTAAAGTAAGCGTGTGTGCTAATCTAAGTTGGCAGCACCTCGCGACATCGTCACGGGTATGACATAGACCGATGCGCGGTGTGAGGTTCCGCGAGTAACAAGAGTATTGTCGATGTCAGAGAACATTTGCGGGACGCGCAGGATACCCCGACTGGCACCCGGCGAGGACTATTGTTCATTACCCCTCTTGCCCTGTTGTCGGATGGCAGCTTACGTCAGGAATGCTTTTCTTTTTCCTGAGAGGCACACGCTCAAAGCACCCACATCTTCATTCTTCACCGCGCGGGTCCCCCCATTTGAAAACAGCGCATTCAGCGTCACCGAAGCTTGTGCGCACGCAGTCTCAGGCACTCCCCTGCTACAGGGAGCTAGTTTCTTATGGTATTTAGGCAGGCGTTTCGACGCAGAATTGTTCTAAATTAACGACGCTAGCATTAATTATACGATGCGCTAGAGCACTTACGATTCAATTTAGGGATTACCAGAGGCAAAGCTAAAAATTGCATGCACTAAAAAAGTCGCAAACAAAACTTTCGTTGTCAGGGGTCCTTGAATTTCCGCATCGTCCACACTGCTGAACAACCACGCCGCCGAAACGCGATACAGCGCCATCTGCCGTGTTAAACGCTAACCAAAAACCAGGCGTGGGCAATCCCGAGTGTTCCCGCGACTCTCCGTTCGCGTTGTGTTCGCGTGTTGTTACGGCAAATCACATCAAGAAAGATATATGAGGGATGCCATAGTCGGGGCCACCGATGACCATCTGTTATTCTTTAACGTGCACCTAAAAACACGGGCCTTCGATCAGTATTCCACCTCCGGCGACTTGTGGTCGTAGCGACCGGGATTCTCTCCCGCCACATTCGGGTCAGCTATCGAGCAATGCAACCACTAGACCCCCGTGGCGGGTATCAATAGACAGGAGCAGTCATCGTACTGCTGTTTGTGCCGGCAAGATACTTTCTGGTGTTGCATGACGAATTCAACAAAGAAAAAGAACCCCCCTCCCCCCCCCCCAAAAAAAAAACAAAAAAAAACAAAAAAACGCAAGCAGTGGTGCTTGGTTCGTCCTGCTTTCCAAAACCACGACAAGCTTTGTCGCGCCGGGACGAAGGAACGCCTCATCCGCGATCGCGATACGGTGTAATAGAAAAAGTAATAATTGTATGGGTTTAACGCCACAAATCCGCTACATCATTATGAGAGATACCGTCGTGGAGGGTTCCGGAAATTTCCACCAACTGGGGCTCTGTAACGTGCGCCTAAATCTAAGCACACGGGCCTTAAGCATTTTCACCTCCGTCAAAAATGCGGCCGCCGCGGCCGGGATTCCCTCCCGTGACCTGCGGGTCAGCAGTCGAGCACCAAAACCACTATAAAACCGTTGCGGGTTAATAGAAATAGTAAGTGGAAATATATTGCTGCTCGTAACAACAGTCATCGTGCGGCAATGACTGATGGCGCTTGTCGAAAAGAACGGGGAGATTACGAAGGGCTTCAATGAATACGATATGACAAGCGCGCCGCATTTTGAAATGTTTGACTCGCGCTCCCAACAATTCGCGGCGAGGGAATCCTGTGGCAGCTGCAGAAGAATGGGGCCCGGATCGATTGGTGCGAATGAGGAAGCTCCGGCGGAGGTGGCTGTCGTCTAACTGGGTTCCACGCCGCTCTAGCCGCCGAATGTTTGAGTGTGAACGCGCATTTAGCGAACGATTGTTGATTGAAAGATTGGTGTTCATGGCGCCGCCGGCCGTCGAATACGACAGGCATTTCAAACTGATGGTCGCCAACTTATCGCTGTCCCTAATCCAGAAAGTTCAAAACCATCGCAACATAAGCGACGGAGACTAAACGCAAAATTGATTTGCAATAATATGAGTCCATGCAGTTCGAGTCGCCGATGAGTTCTCCGTCGCGCTGCCAATTGCAAGGTTCCTGGTTAGCTCAGTTTGTAGAGCAACCCCCCGCTCAGGGTGTTGGTCCCGGTACGAATTTGTCGACAACTAAGAAGCTTTCTTTGGGCGAAATCCAAATGAATTTCCTTGTGGCTTCGGGCTACGAAGGTATGGTTGTAAGTTTCTCTTGTCTTAAACGTTCCGCCACCTTGCGGAGTTCAGCAGAACTGATTTGAAATCCAAGTAGAGGTGCAGAACCACAAACGTGCAAGGTACGAAAAATTATAGCTGTATACGTATCAGAGAACGAAAGCGTATGCCGGCGATATCCTAGCTAACATTAACAACAAAAAAAGGAAATGGGCCTGGTCTGGTTGTGCGAAATAGATACATCCGATGTCATTTAGAGTGATCAAATTATTGCGAACAGATGGGAAGCACCCTCGAGGGCGGCAGAGTTAAGTGGGGTAATGAAATGAACTAATCTGCAGGTGCAAACTGGATTCAGCTTGCGCATTACAGAGTAAATAAGCGATATTTTGGGAGACGCATTTTTCCTGCAGTGAAAGACAAAATAGGCGGAAAATTATGATAGCGATCATGTTCTGCCCTACTTGACAAAAAATACTGCCTCAGTGTTCGAAAGTGAGGGGACGAGCTCCCCGTTCTCGAAGACAGCAGGGACTTGAGCATCTCGTCACCATTTAGCTTCAGATCCCACTTCTTCCTCCCTGGCGCATTGCTTTTAACATGCGGTTGTGCTGTGAAGAGTGTAAACAATAAGCGCCTCAGCAAAGGAAGCTGCGTCAATACGAAATTTTTGAATTAACAGAGGATGGCCCAGCAGGTACTTCAGTAAAGAATATTCCACAGAAAAATAATTGCTGTTGAGGACTTTTTTCACGGGAAGTTTACCTAATATGGTTAAAAATGACTCCCGAAAACTCTGGAGCTCAATTTGGCCACATCAACCTAACACTAATACATTCGTCTTTAGCGAAACTCCCACTAGCCAGCCGCAGGTCATTGCCAACGCATATAACGAATATTTCACGCCTGTATTTACTCTAGGTAATCATAAAATTTCTTCTTGCAATGCATATTATGCCTGGCTTGTTTCTATTGATAATGCCTGTGTCTATCAAAGGTGTTTTAAAGTTGGTGTTAAATTCTGATCCAAAAAAGTCATCCTGCCCAAACCATGTTAACAACAATTTTCTCCATCGTTATTCTTTACAGACAAGCAAATACCTGTTAGTCATTTTCGAAAAATCATTGTGAACACCAACTGTACCGTCATCATGGAAAAATGCACAAGTACTTCTACACAAACGGGGTAGTAAGCAAAATCTGTTAAATTACAGGCCTGTATCACTAACCTCTCACTCATGCAAACTGCTATAACATATTGTCTTGAAACATATCACCAATTTTCTTCAATCTAACAACATCCTCTCCAATGCACAACATGGTTTCTGGCGTGGATTCAGTACCATCACTCAGCTGATAGAATTCACTCATGACGTATCTTTAGCTATTGACTTAGGCCTTCAGATGGACGGATTATTCATAGACTTTTCCAAAGTCTTTGACACTGTCATCAATTCAAACTACTGTATAAGCTCAATATTTTAATAATTAATCCTCTGCTTCTTAATTAAATTACTAGTTTTCTTTCAAATCGTTGCCAATACGTATCTTTTACCACTTTCCATTCGTCTGAAACAGGCGTATCTTCCGGAGTGCCCCAGCGATCAGTGCTAGGGCCCATACTCTTTTGTTGTATATTAACGACCTACCAGGCGTACTTTCCACTAAAATTCGTTTTTAGGTTGATGATTGCGTTCTGTATCTCGCGATCAATTCACCTGATGATCATCATACACTTAATGCTTCATTCTTAAACTTTTGCAGGGAATGTCAAAATTGGCAGATGAACAATAATTTTCAAAAGACAGCTGCCGTATCTTTTAGCATAATCATGATCATTTACTTATTCGTTTAACAATTATGCAGCGCAGCGGGTCTCACAATATGAGTACCTCGGCCTCCTGTTCACCCTAAACTTATCATAGTCGACATAACTTGTAAAAAAAACCCGATCAAACTCGGATATTTAACCGTTCATTATGCTTAGCCTCGAAGGAAACAGGACTGCTAAGGTACAAAACCTTCGTAAGAACAATCCTTGAGTATGGTGGCACTGTATCGTACCCATACAAAATCGGTGACATAAAACGCATTGAATCCACACAGAAAAAAAAATACATTCGCTTCATTTACACCGCTATGATTCTAATGTCTCACCATCATCCAATCTAACGCACCTTGGTTTAAGTTCACTTTCTAAAAGACGCGATATAACACCTGCCAAAACAACATCCACCAGAAACAGCCATGCACTCAACGTATTTTGTTTCATCATCGCACAGACTTCTTCAAATACGCCTTTTCTCCCCGATGTATTGAAATGTGGAATACCATACCAGATCAAATTCGTTTTTTACAGAAAGATGAACTTTTGATGGCACTAAAAGACGGTACGCCCTAATTGTTGTTTCATGTTTTACATTATGTAGTTCGGTTTATGGAATTTTCGTTTTACTGTGACCTGTCAATGTTCGTATATATGACACCTGTTTTCGGTTTTGTTTTTTATTATTATTGTTTCCTGCTCTGTACCCACTCCTGCGATAGCCCTGTAACCGGGCTGCAGTGTGTGAAAATGAAGAAAGAAGTAAATAAGTACATAAATAGTTAAAAATAAGAGAAGTCCGCGGTACTCTAATAATAATAATAATAATAATAATAATAATAATGGTAATAAAAATAATAATACATTATGAACATTTTGACATAGCAACAAAATGCAAAATTGGCCTGCCAAAGCCTCATTGTGCATGAAGGGCAGAGCCGACAGACACCTGACACTAGGAATTGATTTACGTAAGACCACACAAATACAAACACTTTTTTTTTTCGCGCATACACGCCAAATATAGACGCGCGTGTACAGCAGTGCATGAAGAAATAAAACTGATGCTAATACATGTAACGTCACCTAGCCCTACACTCTAAGAAATAATCGAGTAAAAAGGGTGTCTTTTTGCTACACAACTATAATCGTCATCTGCCCCGCGTACCTTCGTGGCGTTATCACCGCCGTCCCGGCATCTCCCGGTCACGAACGCCGCGCGCGTTATCAGCATGACATAGCATTCTTGATAGGAATGTGCCGAGAGCCGGGTTTTCAAGAGAGGAAACGTGAGCAGCCAGATGACGAAATATTGTTGTGTAGCAAAAAGACACCCTTTTTACTCGATTATTTCTTAGAGTTTATATGAGTTAACCATTCGTATATGCAATAGCAACAATATAATAGAACACCATCAGATTATTAATAATAAGAAGAAGAATTTTTATTTCTTTAAATTAAAAATCAAATGTGACTAGGCTTGCCAAGAGCCATCTGGTGCTTGAGTGGCAGAGCCTAGCAGGCAGCAAAATGTCGAGCGCGCTACATTAGTCCTGAAATAAGGCATACAAAACAAAGTTATTAACATGATACAACAGATAAGAAAGAAAACTTATGGCCAATAAACACAGAAATACAGCAATTTTTTAACAGAATCACCGTACTACATCATCGAACAAATCGCATTTTTCTAAAATATTCCAATTTATGAACTAATTTTTTCTGCAAAAGATTAGACATGGCCTTTTTGAAACTCCGAAAGAAAATACACATGACATAAATGTCGCTAAAGATGAGCATGATTGTGCCTTTATTTTTTAGTCTACTATTGTTGGAAACCTATGCATGACCTATTGCATAACCGATACGCAGGGCACAAACGTGAGTACCGCTACTGTGAAGCTTCAGTGCATTGTGAAAACAAATGGCATGATAATTTGAAGGCGCACATCAGGAGGAAAACTGTGTAAAAATTTTTATTTGAGGCTGCATTCATCCGTCGGCTCACAAGTCGGGGCGAAAGACGATGTCGAGAATACTTGTAGTGGCGAGTGCTTCCAGGTAAATAATCAAAGTGGATGCCCCCTTCTCCCGTAACGCCTGCAAAAAAAGAAAGAAGACAGAGAAATGGTTCGGCGTATTAACAGGAGCACGTCGCTCGCAGAAAATAACGCTAAATTCTTGAGAGACGCAGACAAGTACAAACTCACTGTTGAGCAAAATGCACCGACTGGCTCCATCGTGTGCACAGTTTTTACTAGAGGTGTGCACGGGCTCCGGGTAGCCCGAAAGCCCGAGCCCGGCCCGGCCCGCGGGCCGGGCTCGGGTACGCGGACGTCTTCCCCTCTCCGGGCCCGGGCCGGGCTCGGGCTACTCATCTCGGGCTTCGGGTGGGCCGGGCCAGGTGCAAAGCCCGCATCAAACCAAAAAAAAAACCACCAGGCCTGCGCGGAACTCGCAGCACAGCCACAGCGAAAGCTGGGAGAACGGCCTTTCTAGGGCCTTTTTTAAACATTCTTGGGGCAACTACAACAACTGCACTTGCATGGTACCCACTACGCCATAAATCACCATAATTTTTGTGTAGTGGGGCAGCGTCTACTATGCCATTATTCTTCATTCTTCAGAAAAGCGCGGTACCCGCTACACTCTTGTAACGCATTATGTGCACTTTGTTGATGCTGTGGCTGACGATGATGAAGAATTTTACCTCAGGCTTTTGTAATGGGTTGGAGCATTGAACGACCCACTCGTTACGCAATTCGATTTGTGTGACGCCTGGTTCTTACTTTACTGTTCTAAAACGCTTGACAACACACGTTAACGCGATTCCTTACCTGACATGAAGCCTGCCTAGGGTCAGTTTGCACCGCAGTTTCAAGCAGCGGCGTAGCTCAGTGGTAGAGTGCTGGGCTGCCACGCAGAAGACCCGGGTTCGATCCCCATTAGGTCATAGGTGTTTTTTATTTATTTAGTTTTTTTTTCTTATTTCGTGCGATATTGGTTACGGACACCGGCGGCGGCGGCGGACAACTACGGCGCAGAAACGACCCTTGTTGTGATCTCATAACAGCTTTCGCTGTAAAATATAGACGTTGTGCCGGAATTGTTTTCAGGCACTTAGCGATGAGCACACATATCACCTTTGTGATTATTTATCCATGCAATCATCCTCCTGTCCTGCATCAGACCTACTAAACTTATGGAAGAACAAGGAGTCTAATTATTCCAAGCTTTCTATGCTTGCGAAAAAAATATTTGCGATTCCGGCTACAGTGCGAGCAACGAACGGAACTTCAGTTCGACGGGATATGTGATGCAGGAGCGCCGCACTTCACTGAAGTCAGAATCACTGCACAGCATCCTATTTTAACAACTTGTAATCTGTGTAGACACACTAAAATGTGTCGTTTGCGTATGTTTAACTTTGATATGTTGAATAAAATGCCACATGATAAAAAAGTGATATCTTGTCTTCGCAGCAAACTTTCATAGTGTCGGGCCAGACCGGGCCCGGGTTTGTGTTTTTGTACGTCGGGCCGGGCCGGACGGGCTCGAATCCCTTTAGGGTCGGGCTCGGGCGGGCCTTCGACGCAGTCAGTGGGCCCGGGCCGGGCTCGGGCTTGAAAATTAGGCCCGTGCACAGCTCTAGTTTTTACTCCACTTGAGCCAGGCATGAAAGATCAGGACTATTTTCTAGTGCCGCAACTTGGAATGCCTAGTGGATCATCCTGATAATTCAAGACGTGCCATCTATCGACTGCTCCATCATGAGACAAAGCTTTTATGGCAATCACAGCAGCGTGAAGCGCGGACGGAGTGTCTTTTGGTGGGCACCATGTTGTCGCG
Organism: Rhipicephalus appendiculatus; assembly: GCA_030522465.1. Classification (NCBI taxonomy): domain Eukaryota; kingdom Metazoa; phylum Arthropoda; class Arachnida; order Ixodida; family Ixodidae; genus Rhipicephalus; species Rhipicephalus appendiculatus. The sequence continues at coordinate 8,787 of JALIZH010014948.1, forward strand.
GCGAAATTAAGAGGCCGAGCGCCTCAAAGCGCTGCTTGTTAGTCGATTTCCTTTGCCATTACGAATGTATCCGTTGACGTATGTATCCTTGCTGTAATGCTGCAACATTGGGCTTCTTTGCTAGAGGTCCTTCATTTGAATTTTGTGGAAATCTTCACGTAGTCCGAATAATACTGTACCAGTTAAACCAAACGTAATTCCGCCATTTTTCCGTCATCTTTTAATACCGTTTGTTGCTTAAACGTGGGATATATATTCTAGTTGTGTACATGAGACGTACGAACTATTCGATGAAGCTATAGTGAAGGCAAAATATACACTGCAACAATAAATATTTCTTCAAAATGTATAAGAGGTGTGTCCCCTTTACTCACATGCCGACAGCAATGACTAATTTTTGGAAACTGTAGAGTATAAATTGTTTATGTTAGCTACCTCTGCCTAATGTTATATTGCGATAGCAATTATATGGACAGTCTCGACGGGTTTTTGCCGTCGCCGTTGCCGCCGCCGTTGCCGTCGCCGCCGCCGTCATGTCGCGTATGAAGTTCAAATTGATAAGAACCCCTTACGCATCGTACGGTCTACCAGCGGGTAATAGCGGGCTAGCGGGAGCGGTGAACGCGGCTGAAGCGGCGATCATCTCCGTCGCTCCGAGGCGCATGCGATAAGATCTCCCCAACTGTTCAACCGGGCCCGCCCGCCGTTCGCGAGCGTGAAAAGACGCGAGGGGGAAGGGGGGTCCCTCGAGCGACCTTCGATTTTACGACCGCGGTCGTCGCGGGTGCGCGTTACCTCCCTATCTCGGCAGCCGACAGCGGGCAGCCGGTGTACCCTTCTACGTGCTGCGCTATCAACGCGAAGAGAATGTGGTGTGCAGAGTATCCCTAGAGCGGCCGCATTCTCTTAAACCAGCGTTTTCTAGAGTTGCGTGAGATGCGATCCAAAAAAGTTAGCTGCCAGCCTCACTTCGTATAACATTAAAATTTGTTGCTATCGCATTCATTGCTTCGCCCTTGCGGTGAAACTGTGACTTTTTTTTTTTCTGCTGAAGCAATCTGAAAAAGTAATTGGAACCTGTTAAAACACATCTGCCTCACTCCACACACAGTTGAATGTTATGCAGGTTGCGACGTACATCTTCACTTCAACGATTTCGCCGCAAATACTATATTCAATGCTCTAATTTTGCCGCCTTTTATATTTGCTTATGTTAGCGGTGGTGCTGTTTAAAGGGCCCCTCATTTGGCGACATGACGAATTTTAGTTTAACACTGGAAGTTGTTTTTGCGCGCCCAATAAAGAGCATAATGCCGCAAGAATTTTTGTAATCGGTCCATTAGAAGCTGAGAAAACCAACATGTTGAAGTGGCGCGAAACCATGATGCGAGGAGGCTAGCTTGAAGCCCTTACCGCTCGTCCCGTGTAGCCTTCGCAAGCCAAATGCTTTCCCTGCTCTCTTCGGCACGCGGAGAGGGAAGATCCTATGATGCATACGCATGAACACGTCGTGCGCACGCCAGGTCACGAGCGAATGACGTGCCCGAACCAGCCCGAGCACCTGAGACGCGAGCGGTGTTGCGCCGGCGTTCTCTGCGCTTCATGTCTGCAAGCTATGCCGAATGCGCCTCGCCGATCAGTTGGCTTTCAACATATTACTGAGCATGAAAGCTGCGACATTTGTGCGGGCGACGAGACTAGCGGTATCATCAGCCAGTGCCGCATGAACGTTTAGTTAGACGCGGGAGGATAAATGAGGCTAATGAGCGCTGAGACGCGGCAGAAAATTATTTTCGTGGTAAGGGGTGGCGTCTGCACGATGCGCAAAGCGCGAGAATACGAACGCATGCGAAATGAAGGCAGATTAGTCTCTCACATCTCACTGCGAATAGCAGTAAAAACTAAAAAAAAAAAAAACGGGCACACATTCCGTTTGTGTGTTTTGTTATTGCTCTCAAGTGTAAAGGCTGGTTCACACCGGCGACTAGCACCGGTCGCGCGACCATTCGCGACTGGCGACCAAAAAAGCGACTGAAAGCGACCGATGTTCACACCGGCAGAGGCTGCATGCGAGTGACCGGAAGTCACAAACCCGGAAAGCCACGTCCGCATCTCGTTATCACCGAGCCAAGGGAGCGCAATAAAAAAAAACAAGAAAGAAAAAGCGACGAGCCTGGTTGAAACAAATGCTGACGTCACTTCTGGGCTTCGCTGATTGGTTCCAGCCGTCCTGCGACTGCAGTCGCGCGAATGAAAAGTCGCGCAGCGAGCGACTGAGCAGAAGCAGTCGCTTTGCGACCGAAGCGACTGTTTGCGACCCGTCGCAAAGCGACTAACTTGGTCGCGCGACCGCTGCTAGTCGCCGGTGAGAACCAGCCTTTCCTCAGATATTCAAACAACGAATTACACAAAACTACACATGTCACGTCAAATAGTTATCGCAGTGTCACGTGCTACTGTGGGCGACGTCAGAGCACAGGCGTCTACGTAGAGGTGCGACGTCACAGCACTACCAACTACGTATACGGACATTCGTTCTTGTACGTGATCCGCTCATTCTCTGGGCGCGTGCCCGCGACAAGGGCAAGCAGCGCTCAGCTTGAAGTTTTACCCATTTCCGCGGCGTGTAGCGTTGCAAATTTTGGCAGACGTGATCGGGAACGCCCAAAGTATGCATTGCGCTGGTCAGCTCAAAATGGTCAGACTTGTTGAGGGGCCCTTTGATGCGGCGGTTAGTCCATGAGCGACGAACAGAAAATGCATGGTCATCATCATGAGCATGCGCACGCTGGTTTCGTCCTATTCTTCTTCATCATCATCTTTCACTTCACTCCAGAAACACGTCTGCCGATTTCTCCGGCGCGGGATGCAATAACTCTGGCGTGCGAGACAACGAGTAGAGAAAGAGAGAGAAAAGAAAGAGAAATGGAGATAGAAAAATTGGGCGACCGTTAATCTTCGCCTTTAAGAGTTGAACGCGATAGCGATATTCTGTCCCGATTGCGTACTTCAACCACTTAGTGCATACTTGCTATTCACCCACTACGTGGTATCAAGGGGAATACGCACAGTAAGGTGTGTGCCTTTTGTAATGGGTGGCCGGCTTTAAACTACGAATTCGTTATGATAGTGACATATTCTGACGCTCGATGCCAATGTACGCTTGTACCACGCAATCTTCCTGGGATATTACATGTTATATTGCGACGCCTATACAGGGTGTCCCAGCTATCTTTAGCCAAGGGTTTAAAAATAGAATTATTTGAGGCAGGCGAGTGAAGTCAGTTGAATATTGCTTACAGTCATCTTGCGCACTACAGGCAATTTTTTGTTTCGTAATTAACTAATTTGTTAATTATGATTAATTTACTAACTTGATAAATATTGACTTTACGCAAGAAATGAGAGTTGCAAAGTACGAGAGCGTCTTCAGAAATCCCCATTGCATTATTTGTGATAAAGTTTTACGCGTACCATTTTTTCCGTGCTGCAAAAAAAGCCCGCGAAATACAAAAAATACCACGTGACTAGCGCGTTCGCGCGCCGCGACCGTGCTGCTCTCAGCCGTAGTTTCAGCGAACAAAATCAGCTGCGACCATGACCCGCCGGCTGCGTTGCAGCGGTAGGCCGATAAGTTGGCGGTGGTTTCTTGGCCCGTTGCCAGCCAGTTGGCGCGCGTGACTGTGCAAGTTGTAGCGAGCGCGGGCGAAGAAACCACCGTAAACTTAACGGCCTACTGCTGCAAAGCAGCCGGCGGGTCGTGGTCGCAGCTGATTTTGTTCGCTCAAACCACGGCTGAGAGCAGCACGGTCGCGGCGCGCGAATGCGCTAGTCACGTGGTATGTGGTATTTTTTTGTATTTCGCGGGCTTTCTTTGCAGCACGGAAAAAATGGTACGCGTAAAACTTTCTTTATCGCAAATAATGCAATGGGGGTTTCTGAAGACGCTCGTACTTTGCAACTCTCATTTCTTGCGTAAAGTCAATATTTATCAAGTTAGTAAATTAATCATAATTAACAAATTAGTTAATTACGAAACAAAAAATTGCCTGTAGTGCGCAAGATGGCTGTAAGCAATATTAACTGATTTCACTCGCCTGCCTCAAATATAGTATTTTTTAAGCCTTGGCTAAAGATAGCTGGGACACCCGGTATAAAGGACGCTTGCGTTTGCGAAGCATGAAAGTTATTTTCACTACATTTCCAAGCAGAGGAAGTTATTTTCACTATTTCCAAGCAGAGGCGTGGCTGTGTGGTAGAACACCTGCTTGCCACGCAGACGGCCCGGGTTCGATCCTCACTCCGGACCCGGAAACTTTTATTTATTTCATTTGCATCTTTCTTGATTTTTCGGTCACGGACAAGATGATGATTTTTCGCTCACAACCAACGACGCCGACACCGACGCCGACGCCGGAATTTCTGCGAAACGAGCACTTAAACGCTATCGCGTTAAAAGAGAAATTCTTGGTGAAACAAATTACTTCGCAAGGCGAGATGCGTACCCGCGATCTGATGACGACCGTCGTAACCATTCTGATATCCAGGCACGCTGGCAGAGCGTAGTGTAGTTGCAACCCAAGTATAGCATTGCATAACAAAGGGGTGGGAAAAAGAACTCAGGGTGAGGACAGCTGTGTGAGTGAGGACGAGGGGAAGTAGAAGATGAGAGAGTAAACCCTTGCATAGAAAAAAAAAGAGAAATAGAACGAAAGGCAGACAGAGGAACAAGGAGAGAAAGAGAAAATCACGGAGGGAGAAAGGAATAGTGAGCAAGAGAAAGAAATACAAAGAGGGAGCGAGAAATAAAGAGAGAGAAAGGGAAGTAAGAGGAAGAAATAGAGAGCAAAAAAAAGAAATAAACAAAAACGAAAAAGACACACAAAAAACAGAGAGAAGAGAGAAAAAAATAGAGGAAGCAAGTGAGACATTTGCATAACATAACAAAGCAGCAACAGCCAGAACTGTACCTAGGTGTCCACCAGCTCCACCGTCTTTTTAGCAGTGCGCCTTCAGTGTAAGTTACGCTAAGTCGCTTTTTCTTTGCGTTTTTTGTCCTTATTTTCCAATTCCTTTTGTGTATGTCTTTCTTTATTTTCCTCTTTGTAATTCGTCATCGTTCTTTACTGTCGAAGTTTGGGGGGTGGGGATTATTCATCGACCGACACTCCACACACACTTTACTGCGCCGTTCCCTTACAATGAGGCTTCGTAAGTTTAGGTGCTAAAAATAGTGGTGCTCCTTAAAAACCTTCGGGAAACAACACTGCAACCCTCATTTTCAACCTACGACTACAACGCTTCATTGAACGGCTTCAAGGCAGCTCAAGGGCGCAACAGCGCTGATGAGAAAATCACAGTACTTTGTCAGACATGAAGTATTCCCTTCGACACTGGCCCTGCTGCACGGGAACACATTCGTGGCGACACATGGTCGAGATCTTACTTTCACGGCATACAAAGGCTACACGCGAATCACGGCTATATGTGCAATATGAACGCAATATTTACGAAAAGCAATAATAACAGTCACCGCTGCGCATGAATTATTCAGAAGGGTGTTTATATTTTGCTATTTAGTCTCTAAGCAGCCAATATCACATCAGCGCAAAAGCAGCGAAGTTTCGGTGCATCCAGTGGCCACTCTGGATGACTGCATTTAGACGTCCCTGCAATGAAGTTTTACGGCTACTGCATCCAGCGGTCTTCATAATTATTTTAAAAGTTGAAGGGAGGATTGAACCAACGTATTCAACATTTATTCCTTATCAAGAGACTTCCTCGGAGTTTTCTCGCATTGTCACCTCGCCAGCATGGCCTTCACTACACTGTCGCATCACTAAACATTAAAATATTTGCAGCAAAAGAGAGAGTTGGGCTAGTTCGTTGGGGTTCATATTGAACAGCGCAAAAAACGAGACACAAAGAAGAAACCGCACAACACGAGCGCTGACTGATGCTCGCAATGATGCTCGCATTAGAGAGATAGCCGAAGCCTTTGCTATCAGCAAAAATGTTGACACATGTGTAAGCACTCCATCGATTGCGTTGCTTGATTGCGAGATGGCTTACTTGGACAATACTTAAAGTTGCTGCATGCCGGCAATCTCTTGCCATGTGTTTAGGGTGCGCGCGCATTTCTGTTCTTTCCGTTCTTTTTTCTTTTCTTTGTGGTTGAATAAAGCATTTAGTTGTCAGTCAACGCTCGTGTTGTGCGGTCTCTTCTTTGTGTCTCGTTTTTTTTTATCTTTCTTTTTTTGCGCTGTTCAATATAAATTAAAATATTTAGTAAAATAGTTTCACATGAAACTGATGCACGCTAAATCCCGTTCCAAATAGGAGCAATCGATCATTGTGTTCCTATTCTGATATCTAGATAAAGCATGAAAACGTGCTTCAAAATGTGCGAATGCTTCTACTAACTTGGTCTCTTTACCGGAACCAACGACCGAAGTAGAAATGAGTAAGACTTCGGTGATGAAGGCTACATATGATTTTACTTACCTTGAATGCTGTTTGTTTCGTTTGTTTCTGTGTTTAGTCTTTGGGGTGGACCAAGGCCGGCGTGTAGGATCGAGCATTCTTTCTTCAATAAGTTGCCCTCGATATTGCAACGAAAGTGCAGATGACTGATCTGGGCATTGGAGCGCACATAGAATGAAAACAAATATGCTCAGTAGGAATACAGCACCGAAAGAAAAAGTCTTCATAGTCTCTAGCGAATGTTTGGCTCTGCACTTCTTCGCGAGAGTGTGTGGATTCTTATAGAAACGCAAAAAAAAATCCCAAAAGCGAGAATGAGTGTGCTGTTTTAGAGTGTATTGTTCTAATACTCCATAAAAATTTTACTGATCTATGTATTCGCGCGGCTCTGGCGCTAGTGTGAATTGCATTGCCTCTTTTAGTCGATTTCTATAGAAACGCAAAAAAAAGGACGAAAAGCGAAAAAATGATTTCTTTTCGCTAAGGCAATTGTTCTAATGCCCCTAAGAACTTTTCTGCTCTACATAATGTTGTATCTTTACCGCCAGTGTATACCGCAAAGCATCTAGTAATAGACAAAATATGCATCGTAATCCACTCTGGAATATACTGGCTCAGAAACCTGATGTTCATTAGTCTCACCGTCTACTCCTGATACTGCTAAGATGTACGCGATGAACGTTCGTTTACCGAGGGTGCGGTACTTAAGAAACATTGTTTTTGCTATTAGCGCTCTGTGTGCCTTTCCATGTCCGCGTGTCGAGCGCGTGCTACAGCTAAGCCTAATAAGCAACCAGCAAGCCCACGTCGCGACTCTTGCATTCTTAGCCGCTGCACAGATGGGTGCTTGTGGTCGACGACGTCAGTTTTGCCGTATTGGAGCTTGTCTTCCTCAGTGACTTCAAGATCGGTGTAAGCGTTCGCGATCGGTGCCTCATGGAACTCCTAGCTCATCCCTCGATGTTACTTAGTCCTTAGTCTAATCTCGTTTCATCTCGTATTGGCACATTTCGGCCAGTCTAAACACGCAACACGATGTCAGCAAAGTAACCACAGCTCAAGAAGCCCCACAATGATGAGTTGTCTGTGGAACACAACATGATGCATCATATTACTACAACCAGTTCAAATGCGCGAGTCCATGGAGGCGCGCTGTGATGAGGCTGGAGGTCACCCACCGTGAGTTCGAGGATGCTACATATACAGCTCATTTTTATTGGTCCATTCTCCTGCAATTGGCCGTCGCGTCTCCATCTGGTATCAAAGTAGGGCTGTAGTGACTGGTAGAGCAAAGCTGAGTTCCATTAGCCCGTCGCGCTCTGTTAGATGCGACAGTTAGACGCTACTGTTAAATTTCTCAGGTCTCGAGAAAGAAATCAAGTTAAAAATCCATGTGTAGTATTTGAAAAAAAAAGCCTCTTTCTGAGAACTACAGACTTAATCCTTGCCACATTCATAACCTGCTTTCCCTGGCTATTTCTGACGCTTCTAGAATTTCCCTCATTGTCCTATGCATATGGCGACACACAATAAGTCTAACTTGAAACAAGTTCACACTGTGTCTCAGGGTCACTTTTTTTTGTCTTTCTTTTATATTTACAATAGGCACCAAGCAGTGGCGTAGCCAGGAATTTCGTTCGGGGGGGGGGGGCTCGCATGTCAACACTATATATATATATATATATATATATATATATATATATATATATATATATATATATATATATATATATATATATATATATATATATATATATATGAGAGAGACATGCGTATTTGTTTCTCATGCATTTTAAATGTTGTCTTAGTTGCATGATGGCGCTGTAACAGCGCAAGGTCTGTTAGAAACTGTGATCTAACGAAATCCATAATATTTGTTTTGCTTTACACTTTTCATCGTTCACAGCACCTATCCGGTGAAACGTGCCCGCTTGCCATTGCGGAGAGAACAATTAAAATTATTTTACATAGGGCTGCCCAAGTGAAATAACGAAAGTCTATGCAGTTCTAGAAACGCAGTACATTCTTTGGGATCCATTCACAAAAGTGAACGTTGTTTAAGTGACATTCTAGTACTAACGAAACTTTATATTTCGCGCTTACTTCTATTGACGTGACATTGCTGCATCAGACGTTTCCTGAGAAGAAGACCCGCATAATTTTCCTCTCCAGCTGTTCACCCTGAACAATAGTTCCACCAGCATCAATCACGCACCGCAATCGTCATCGTCATGTATTTTTTGCATGATTACTGGAAATAAATCTTACTACGACTTTGGAATATGAAAGCTTCATGTGGGAGAGTTCGTATACTTCTGTTATAATCACTAGGTCATTTAAGTTGAGTCATGTGAAGAAGCCATTTAGAAAACACAAATTTATTACTGAAGATATAAATTATAATAGAAAATGATGCACTAAGTTTAAAGCTGGTTATATTTTGCTGTGCATTTGCATGCTCCCATTTTCCCGCTCATATTTGGAGATTAATCTACAAAATCGATCCAGCAGAATTCACTACAAACGTCACAATTGTGTAGTTTCAAGAAGCTAATTGATCAGAATCTGTTGAAAACGGTGATAGAATCAATTTTTCATGCTTTGTGCGCATGTTTTTTTTTACACGCCTAACTTCGCACTTTAGAATAAGCTTGCCCGCGAAATCTGCCAGCTTACTATTGAAGAAAGCAATAACGAAAAGCAGCGTTACGTCTAGCAGACTTGCATACATATATGAGCTTTTTCATAGACACAGTGATGAAGTTTACCTTCTAGTAGTGCACATGGTAACGCATGAGCTTTTTCATAGACACAGTGATGAAGTTTACCTTCTAGTAGTGCACATGGTAACGCATGAGCTTTTTCATAGACACAGTGATGAAGTTTACCTTCTAGTAGTGCACATGGTAACGCAATACTACGTAAGTCCGTCTACCCACCAGACAATTTTATCCACCTTTCCACTAGACGTCCCACTAAAAATATACTGCTACGCTTTCTTAGAAAGTCCACCTATCCAAGTTACCATGGAATGGACTCACTAAAGGAGCTTATTGCCTCATGAATTCACCGCTGCAAAAAATTTTAGAATCCGGCCAGTACGAGCGGAGTTACAAATATTTGTCGCACGCTGCAATTGCATTCTCTCTTTCGTGCCAACGGAAGCGCTGGAAGCTAAGCAGGGAGGGATGCCTGCTTAGTGCCATCGCGCGTGCACGCGTGGACAAGACGCGGCCTCCCGTGGTGGCCCCAGTAACGACCGAGCGTGCCATGCTCAAATCAGTCAATGGCTGATACAATGGCGGTGACGAGTGGTTTTTGATCTTGTAGCGTCATTTGTCGAGAGAAGAGAAAGCAATTTTTAGCTGACTTTTAGAATTTATTGTGAATGCGCTATAATATTTGGCTCGCGTGTTCTCGGGAGCCTCGCCTACCGATCGGCAGCGTTTTCTGACCATGCTCAGAAAGTGTTGCAGGGCCTCATTAATAATGCGTGGTGCATGTATGGCTGAGATGAACTGCGGGTGAGTGAAATTATGACCTGTTTCTCTGACCTCAAACGAGTGACTAGAGCCAGAAGTGAAATGTAAAATTTCCTTTGGAGTATAGGATGCTACCTGATACTACTTAGACGACGCGATGTTTTGCGAATGAGCCCCTATCATACTGCTTCGTTTCCAGAGTTGTACAGACATCCATTCAAGCGCTTTATGAGATATTACCTTTTTTATGCAGGACCTTTCAACACCACTTATCCAAAACATTGCGCTACTGAGTCGCGAGTCACCGTAGCTCACATAGACAGCTGTGGTTCTGTGGAATACACATTAAATATAGATTTTTGTTGACCTCGTGATACTCGCATTTATAAAAGACCATAAATACAAAGCAAACAAAATTGTCAAAGCGCAACCCAGGCATTTTTATGGAGACGAAATGCTCGAGGCTACTGTAAGTGCGGGGGGCCTCCTTGATTTAAGTGCTTGTTAAGGAACTCAAGCGCTAGAAATTTCCGTAGTCCCCCACTACGAAGTGCCTGATAACCATACCATCGTTCTGGGCGCGTCAAACTCCAGAAATTATTATTATTAGTATTGCAAAACGCCGGGCTAACTGAGCTTGAAATAATAACGCGGTAGAAATGTAACTATTCTAGCCAGATCATACATATGTGGCGCTTTATTTCGAGAAAAGCCAAGTCCGCTTTAACTGAAACTGGAAAAAACATTTTTTTTTTGCTACGGACAATATGGTCGGGCCAGCTCCAACATTTTTTTCGCCAGTGCGCTCATGTCACCAAAATACCTCAAATCTATATTGCGGTTAAATCTATGTAGCCTACTATCGTCAGTATTCCAGAGTAAAATTTGTATTGGGCTTTTAGAGATTGGAACATTTCATTCGCGCTTGACTTAGCTCGTAAAAGAAGTCTAAATCGCAACAAATGATGCTATATATATGCAACAATATTTTGCGACAACATTAACACCATGTTTGTGCTTCCATCGGTGCCGCCTTTTGTTGCATTGGCGTAACGACGATAACTAGACTAGTAGAGCGAGTGGTCCTACCAGGGAAAATGCGTACCATTCTGGACTTCCGGCAGCGTTTTGTCGTTCTTGGCATCTTGAGGGGCTTGAGAAAAATGCTTGGTTTTTTTTTTGTCGTTCATTAGTTTGTTCGTAGCCATGCAAACTGTTTCAGCTGTTCTTCATCTTCTTAGCTCATTTGATTTCACGCCTTTTCGGATCGCTTCTTCTTCAAGGAATAAAGCGGTGCCCAATATCTTCATTTCATTTGTCTTCTACTTCAAATATACCGTCTCGGAGAGAAAGAAGGCCATGATATGCAGCGCAAAGGTTGTCGAATGAAAGCAATATAGGAAAGCTACTAGGACGAAAATGAAACAAATGGGACCCACTCACATTGGTTGTTTTGGTCCTGTTTGTTGAAGCAGCACTGATTTAATGGATCCGACTCAGTTTGTTCCAAGCAGATAAAGGATTTCACTGATTTTTTAAAATTCAAAATTGCCTTTTTGAGTTGGCGTTACGATGAGGAATTGTCCCATTTTGATTGCTATTCGTTTAACAGAGAAATAAACTTTGGCACGTTATACCACGTTTTACGCTCCGTGAAATTTTGCCCTTTTCGGATATGGTTCTTTAAGAAAAAAAAACGCCACATGTATAGCACAGGACAGTCATCATGCTTTGGCCGAAAGAGGGCTGTTCGAAGCACTATCACCGTTAGAAGGAAGTAATTTTGGCAAAGCAGGATTGCCAGTACATTATAGTCTCCTTAGCAGCGTCGTCGATGTGGATTCGCTTTTCAGACAGGGAAAAAAAATTTGGTTGAGTTCCAACAATTGACCTCAAAAATGTCAGCTCACTGGCAACACTGAATACATCTGAGCAACTTTGAGGTCAGTGTGGTTAGTTAATGAGTGAATCAAGGGTGCTCTCCCCCCGCCCTTACTACCCCCCCGCTTATCGGCTTACCCTAGCAGCCCAAATTAGTAGATGCCTTTTGTTCTCCGAATATAGTGCACTGCCGGAACAAAACACACGGCCCGTGGACTCCTTGCTAGCGGCGCGTGTCTTCAGACACAAGAGCCTTGCGAGTTTGCTAAATAGTATTCGCGTTATTTTCTCGCCTATTACGTATAATAGCTCTTTGTTCAGGCAAGCTACAGAGACGGGACTGGTCTCAAGTGTGTTGCGCGTGTGCGCGAGGCACCCCATGCACTCATGATAAGTTGCAACATCACCGTGAAACGAAAACTCCATATTTCATAATCGGCATCTAGATTTTAGTCATTCTGAAAATCAGTATTCATATGCTTTCCTAGACCTGGCGTAAAAATGCCCTGCTGAAATGACCCATGCGCGAAAGGAGTTATTTATTCTTTGAAGAGGCAACGTTTGGTGACATTTTGGTTCAAACGCTCCCCCCCCCTCGCAATCCACCATCTTCACTGTCCTCCCAGCGCTTAATTGGGACTAAATTCCATTACTGTGGCCCGCTAGTTGGGGTTTGTTGGAGGCCTCTTTTTATTCTGTAGGCAGATATTTTGTAGGCAGAATATCTGACCCTTGATATGTTTGCTACGTAGCAATATCATAATCCAGAGCACCCTGCGTGTCAACAATAGTTACTCATTCGCAGTGACACGGCTAAAATGGCAATACAAGGCACTGTGCCTTCTTTTGCAGAATATTTCTTACGGTATCATGCGCTGCACAGCCAGATACAGGACCGCCAGGAGTCCGTAATGTTCACACCGAAGTGTCTTTTCGACTGCGAAAAGCAATTTTAGAAAAAATCCAGGATGATTTCCAGCGCAGCTAGCTCTTTGGTCGGCGATACATCACAATACGAAAAAAATTACACCATCTCCCGCTAAAGGGAACCATGTGTAGATGTGAAGCAGCGGGCGCTAACGCTTACACTGGCGGCGGCTTTGACGCTGGCGCTCATCGCAGCGCGTTGCGCAGGAGAGAAAACTGGGGAGGCGCAAAGCAGGCAGTGATGGAGCAGTGTTTCTTACTGGAACATGCCAATCGCTGCTAATGGGCAATGAGAGACAGAAGACTCCGACTGGACACAGAGACCCGCACTCCGCTTTTAGTTAACGCGCACGCTGCGAATTTTTATTGTTCAACAACGCACAGGAAAAATCTCCCACCGGCACCACCTTGGAGGTCAAGATCCATTGCCATATATACGGGGCGGCCAGTGAACGGTTGTGCAGCGCGAGCAGTCGGTTATTTCAACCAAGAAACTCGCTAGCAGACGCTGCCTGCGTCGGCGTCGCCAGGCGAGAGAGGGGGGAGCGTAGGAGAGGGAGAGAGAGGGGGTGACACGCATGCGCAGTGGGAGTGTGAACGCCGTGGGCAGGGATGCGTAGAGGAGAGAGGGGGGAGCGTAGGAGAGGGGAGAGAGAGGGGGGGACGCGCACGCGCAGTGGGAGTGTAGACGCCGCGGGCAGGGATGCCTAGAGGAGAGAGGAGGGGAGGCGCATGCGCAGTGAAGGTGTGGTGTCCGCGGGGAGGGATGCCTAGAGGAGAGAGAGGGGGAGAGGAGGTTTTTTTATTTTTATTTTTTTAAAGGGTTTGCGCATGCGCAGTAAGGGTGGGCACGCGGCACACCACCACCACCACCACCACCACCGGATTAAGCTTCGCCATAAGATGCTTCACATCTGAAAATTTCGGGGGGGGGGGGGGCTGAAGCCCCATAAGCCCCCCCCCCCTCTACGCCCCTGACTTGTATGGTATCCATTACGCCATGAATCATCCCTATTTTGCGAAGTGAGGCCGTAGACACTGTTCCGTTATTATTCTGAAGAGGAGAAAGCTACCCGCTACACATCTGTGAGGCATTATGTGCACTTTGTTGATGATGGGGCTTAGCCGTAATTCCCACCCACACGTTACGCAATACACATTGTATGACGCGTGGTTGGTATTTTACTCTTTTAACAAGCTTACATCCATTTACGTGGTTTCTTGCCCAACATGCTTGTATAGGGTATTTTTGGGAACTCCAGAGCGGCTCTGAGGTAGAATACTTGACTGCCCCACAGAGGACCTAGATTCGACCCTCAACTCGTTCCTGGCTACGTTTTTTTTTCTCTCTCTCTCTCTTTGTGTGCGCGATAGCAGTAGCGGACACCGACGGCGGCGGCTGAACACTGCGCCACCAAAATAGTCTATTTTCGTGGTCTCGAAGCGACTTTCGCTGTTCAAAGAACATCGATCTTGAACGTAATATTATCTTATTTTTAACGTCCCAAAACCACGGTATGATTATGGCCGTCCGTGAATAGCCCCCAATGTACGCACATGTTCATCGATGGCAAAGTAGGCGTTCCGAATCATTTGCTTCATAGTGCAGTCACTGAATTTGTCGACGCACTAAAAGTGCTCGAGTCAGTCATCAACATCCTCAAACCTTACCATGGTCAGGGATTCAACGCTGCTTAAGGACGACCTCGGTCCGCACATTTGTTGAAAGAGCAGCTGCCAACAGAGTTGTCCGCATGTGAACTGGAGCCACCTCGATCAGACTTCGTGCTGAGTTTGAATAAGGCACTCAGTCTGGCACTGGTACCATGTACCAGCCCCCCTCAACGGAATGTTATGTAAGCATAATACGAAAGCGAACAAATTCGACTAACAATGTTTGGGGGGTGAACTAGCGCAAGCAGGATGAACTTGCAGAGAGCCCACACTGTCGACATTTAAGTGCCAATAGAAAAACGGTGTGTGCTCCGGTAATGCACTTCGTAGCGCTGACTTTCCGCAGCTATCTGCACCTTGGAAGCCTTTATCTTAGTGTCAACATTACTTGGAGAGGACTCAGTCTTGTTGCTAGGCTATGTTTCTTTAAGTTATTGCTGGCAGAAACTACGGGAGCTAGTTGCGTGCTCTTAGGAGCTGCGCAATGACATCAGCATTCATGTATAAAAAATTCTGGCCAATCCCACGCACACTCGGTGTTCATGCATTGTAAAACAATGATTGGAGATCTGGCTACACCCCGTAATTGAACACTGAGTATGCAGCAGATCAACGGATATAGAATGTGATCACTCAGTGGTAGGTTATAAAGTTCGTCGTAAAAAAGGGCAATGGCACTCGAGCTCAGAAGTTTGTTTAATAGGGAAAGTATGCGCATTATGGCACGCTGCTGTGCACGCCGTAGCAGCGTTTGTTGGAGTTTTTCTGTGGGATTGAGCAACGCTTGACTACGAATTGCATATTTATGGAGCTACAATAGTAATATTTACCACTTGTTTATAAGCGCACATAGCAAGCACAGTGCGACTGTAGCCAGCATGAAGCAACCCAGCCAACAGGCAAGCAATGTTAGCAAGAAAGCGGACACCACCTAGCTGTTCGCCGTCATCGCCGACCGCCAGGCAACATAAGCCAACACTTTCCAAAACTTTTTTTAACATAGGCCAGTGGTAGTTAATATAAGCCACTACTAACTGATATTAACATGCATTAGCCGCTACGAGCAGTAATTTAGCCAAGATTAGTGAATATTTAGCCGCCACAAGCCAAGTTATAGCGCACTAGCCAGCACCAGCTGAAAGGCAACCAAGATTGAATTATTCAGCACAAGGAGAAATCACCATGCACTTGCCGACTGTAAGCGACCATAGGCATTCACTTAGCCCAAATTACCAAGCACTAGCCGCAATTAGCTGACAGTCTGCCAGCTTTCGGGAATGTTAGCCTAAATTAGCTACCAGTTACCAAAATTATCGCAGTCTAGCCAACACCAACCAATTGTCATTCACCGGGGGCGAACATTCGCAAGCACTAGCCATCAATGAGCCAAAGTGACCAGTAACACTTCGCGTACCTCCTGGCGCACTACTACGAAATATTAGCAGAATGTTCGCCAAACAATGTAACATTATAGAAGGAAATAGGTATGAGAATAGTAAATTTTAGGAATCAATCGAATAATAATCGAAGAGTGATGACACCAAACTTGAATAGAAAGATTAATCGAACATAATTCGAATTGTTTTCGAAAAGTTAGACTAGCATTACCAAAACAGCTCTCAAGTTCAACAACATCGCATATCAAATAAATATTCAAAAACTCGAACAAAACAAGATTGCGGTACCTTTTAATCGATCAAAAGTACAATTATGTAAACTCAGGTGAGCTTATATATACAAGCGATCTGTGCCTTGGGGGTATTTTATAACTCTAGGTTGAAGTACAGCACTGACTACGGCATTCAGGGTGGGACTTTGTCCCTAGCTTTTAAATATTACTGAAAAATATTAGGCAATGTTGCAGCAAACACCACATAATCAGCTAAAGATGCAATGACGCATATGAACCAGTTATCATAGCCCGGGCCTTACCACCAAAACCAGGTAAACACCAGTGTTGAATGCTGCGAATAATTCACACAAACGGCACAGCTGCTTTGGTTGATAATCGAGTAAACGTGCAAGAAAGCTGCAGTTCTGAAGCTGAATGCAGCCGTAGTCCCCATAACTTACGATGATGCCCAATATCATGTTTGCAATAGTTGAATGATGGCACTTTCATTTCGAGGACATCTTTAAGCAAGATTGCCTTCAACCAGTAATCGATATAGCATCCATAGTACCGTAAAAGCATGGGCTACATGAATTTAGGTAATTAAATAACTGAAACAATAAATATGACCCCTCGCTCTTCCAGTGCATCGTCCATTTAGTGTTTTACATTCGATGCTGACTATTCGAAAAAATATTTGGTACTTAGTATCATCATCATAATCATCATCAGCCTGACTACGCCCAATGCAGGGCAAAGGCCTCTCCCATGTTCCGCCAATCATCCCGGTCCTGTGCTTTCTGCTGCCACGTTATACCTGCAAACTTAATCTCATCTGCCCACCTAATTTTCTGTCTCCTCGTCACGCGTTTGCCTTCTCTTTGAATCCAGTCAGTTACCCTTAATGACCAGCGGTTATCCTGCCGACGTGCTACGTGCCCGGCCCACGTCCATTTCTTCTTTTTGATTTCAGCTATTATATCCTTAAAGGGGCCCTGCAACACTTTTTGAGCATGGTCAGAAAACGCTTCCGATCGGTAGTCGAGGCTCCCAAGAACACGCGAGCCAAATATTATAGCGCAGTACGCGGCCTGGAATTTAAAATAAATTCTCAAAGTCAGCTAAAAATTACTTTCTCTTCTCTCGACAAATGACGCCACAAGCTCAAAAATCACTCGTCACAGCTATTGTATCAGCCATTGGCTGATTTGAGCATGGCGAGCTCGGTCATTCGCGGGGGTGCCGCCGGAGGCCGCAACCTGTCTATGCGTGCGCGCGCGATCGCTCTTAAAAGTCGCGTATTCGAAGAAAAAGAAAGAGAAAAGTTCTCAAGGTCCCAAGGCGCGCGTGACATATTTTCTTTCCCCGTGCCATACCTCCCTGCTTAAGATTCCAGCGCTTTCGACGGGAGAGAAGAGGGAATGCAATTACAGCGTGCGACAAATCTTTGTAACTCCGCTCATACTCGGCGGACTCTAAAAATTTTTGCGGCGATGAATTCGTGAGGCAATAAGCTCTTTTAGTGAATCCATTCCATGGTTACTTGGAAAAGTGTTGCAGGGCCCCTTTAACGCCCGTTTGTTCCCTGACCCACCCTGCTCTCTTCCTCTCTCTTAAGGTCACACCTATCATTATCCTTTCCATCTCTCGCTGCATCGTCCTCAATTTCAGTAGAACCCTCTTTGTAAGTCTCCAGGTTTCTGCCCCATAGGTAAGTACCGGTAAGATGCAGCTGTTCTATACCTTCCTCTTGAGGGATAGTGGTAGACTACCATTCATGATCTGAGAATGCTTGCCGAATGTTTTTCATCCCATCCTTATTCTTCTAGTTATTTCACTCTCACGGTTCGGCTCCGCGGTTATTAACTGTCCTAAGTAGACGTATTCCTTTACAACTTCCAATGTCTCGCCCCCTATCACAAAGCGCTGTTCTCTGCCGAGACTGTTCCACATTACTTTAGTTTTATGCATATAATACTTTGTATATACACTATTAAATTTGAGTCTCGAATCAAATAGAACGTTTCTCGGTTCGTTATTTAGATTTTTTAAATAATCGCACACCCCTAAAAAAATGCGGTTATTGCCATCGCATATCTGCCATGATATTCATATTAGTTAATATTTATTGACATATCCCTGTTTAGAAAAGACCACTGTAACATATACAACACTGCTAGAGAGAACATTTCGCAATGTCTACAGAAGCGGATCGGCAGGTCACCCCTAACACAAGAACTTTGACTTTCGCCTGGTGTTACTCTGACGTGCACAAAGCAATTTTCTCGGACTTCATGAAATAGCCATTGTGATACCGACGCTTGGGAACGAAGAAGCTGCAATACGATGTCGATGTCACTGTTCAATGCTCCTGAAACAAAACGAACGTTTATGCCACACCACTGCCGGAACGATTCATTAAAGCACTGCGGCTGCAAAATCTGAACATAGACAATGCACATTGTCTTGCTTTATTCAATGAAGGTTGGAAGAATTCCGGCTCGCGACGCTGTCGTCAGAGTCGCCGAAGAATGTCTTATAATAGCTGCAGTAACAGTTCAAAGCCGTACAAGATTTGTTTTCGGAGAAAGATTTTTCTATAATACCTCTAATTAACACTTTGTGCTTACAAAGGTCCTGCAAGCTTTACAGTACTTTCTTGCAGAAGTAGGTGCGCACGAATTTAGAAGTCAATATAACTTTTACATTTGCTAATTTGCTTTGTTTCTCAGTGGAATATGAGATAGGTCATAAGGGTAGGTGGAAACCGCCATTGTTTGAACGCTGAATGTCTTTTGAACCTCTGTTGTTAGTTCTCTTTAAATATAAATATATATCCATTTCAGCGTCGGGCTCTTTGCACAATGAGACACCCCAGAGTTCACTTTTTGTTTCAGATTTAGAATCTTCAGAGCGAATGCATTCGAGAAATTTTTAACCTTTTTTTTTTATTAGAGAGTTCAAAAAGCGATAACGCAAAAATCTTTTTTATTGGTATGTACGTCTTGCTTATCCACGAATAGTAAAAATAGAAATCACAAAACAGTTATTCCTCGCAATTAAAGAAATACCATGTGAAATAACTTCATTAAACAGGTTTATGTAAATGCACCTACCAAATTACTGTCACAAACGTACCAGTTAGAAACGACATGCCGTTCAAGCTTCAGAGTAGCTTCGCGGTCAGCTTGCGATTTTTAACTGGTTAGCGATTTTCTGTCACTACGGCGGACAACCAATTATTCTTGTTTTCAATTTAAATTTTGGTTTGGCACAGGGCTGGGCAAAGATACTTTGAAATTGTATCGCGATACGATACAAGATACTTGGTCAAGAAGTATTGGAGATACAGATACAAGATACTTCCGGAATGAATGTATCCGATACGATACTTCCAAATAGTATCTTAAGATACTTCGATACCTTTGTAAATTTGCTATCATAGATCTATATAAGGACGCTGCAAATACCTATGTGCAGAAGTGTTTGCTTGAAAATGTCTTAACTGCGACCAACTTTGTTTATTTTAATGAAATATATGTTTGAATCCCGAAAGTTATGTTTTTCCTGCTTAATGTATATTAGTTTAATTCCGACACAAGTTATTTGCATTTGCTTACTCGATACTTTTGTATTCCATGGGTGTCGCTGCTCTACTTGGCAACCAGTAAGCGGGTTGCCGTCTAATTTCAAGAACTTCATTAAAAAAGCCCCCACAAGATGGCACAAATACCGGTGCAGAGTCTTACCTTGTCCGTAAGCGTATTACCGTTTTCGTAGTACCGCATAACCCTACAGGTGTAGAGCAGCGACAATGCTGGTAGCGATATTTTTTTGTGAAGCATCATGTGATGACGATAACTACCGAGTCAGCGCTCACTGTTCACTGAGAACATAAAACTGCAGTGATTTTTCATGTTCTACATTGCGTAAAGTGTCCGTAAGCAGCGTATTCACTAACGTGCAATCTTTTACCATTTCCTATAAAGTTTTTCATTCATTCATTCATTCTCCGAGAGAACTTCGCCCAGAAGCTTCCCAGATGTATTTTACGTGGAAAAAGCGTCGCAGGATATCGCTGCTATTCACACTATTGCAACTTCTAGCCTGCTTATCTGCTTTTTTGTAACACACACAAAAAAAGGACTTTACGGGGACCTAAAAAAAGAAAAGCGAATATACCTAAGTCAAATAGCAAGGTAATTCCGCAATAAAAAATGTCTGTGAATAAGTACCCAGGGTGTTTCACGTAAGGATAAGCAAATATTTAAAAAATAGCGTTTAACCATGACTGAATTAAACCAATGGCATATGGTTTACCGTCACGTGGCGCTCATTCTGGTATTTTTATATTGCGCTTACTTGGTTGATTAACTATGGTCAACTATGCAACATTTTTAATATTCACTTTATGGCAGAGTGCGCTACGTCACATCGTAGAACGCATTTAAAAATGACTGAAGCAATTGTTTTTTGGTGGCGTACATTCGCCATGGGAAATATTTTCTGTCTTTTAAAGAAAGCACACGAAATATAAAATAAAGCCACCTGACTGCGCTTATGCGCTATCGTACTGCAGCGCTCTTAAATGCGCTTGGAGCGAAACAACCGGCGCGCGGACCGTCAGCTCTCAGGAACGATGGTGTTTCTTTTGCCGTGTGTGGCGGTCAGAAATTTTGACGCGCTGTGTAGCCGATGCCTAAGCCACGACCGCTCATTTCGCCGCGGTCCGCTTGCCGGGTGTGTCGCTCGAAGCACGTCATTGAGCTCTGCAGCACAATATATATAGCGTATACAAGCGCCGTAACATGGTCATATTTCTCCGGCTCTCTTTAAACGGCGGAAAAATCACTACTATAGCATGTACCTTTCTCCAAAAAAATCACAACTGTCGTTTTAGAATGCCCTAAAAAACGTAAAGAAAAGCACTTGGCCCCAAAATAAATAACAGAACTGTAACATTTTTTATCTTAGTTAAGAAATTATAAAAACACCCTAATGAGAGCCACATGGCGGTAAACCCCCATCGTTGGTTTTATTCGGTTGAGGTTAACTTCTTCTTTGCAAATATTTCGTTCCAGTTACGTGACACCCTTTATAAACACGATAAAAGTGGCACCCCTAAAAGCTATGAAAATAGAGCATGATGTATCGTCAACTAAGGTGTTACGGACATACAAAAAAACTCAGTGCCCACTGAAAATAGCACTAAAGGGCTCGTGGGGACGCGGATGAGAAGGCCGTAGTACTTGGTACTATGTTTCTAAAATCCCCTTTCCAACGTCTTCAAGATTTGTTGTTATAATTTTAATTATTATAATGTAAACTCAATTTTGCTGTTATATTAAATCGTAAGCAGAATTTTCGTTCCTGTAAGCACTAGGCACGCTCAGATTATTTTCCCTTTGCCCTAACATCTCCTGAACAGTAAACTCACATGTAATGTAGGTATGTAAATAGTAACAATGACGCAGACACTTAAAAATAAGAATATGTAAGAGAAAGAATAGAGGAGGAGGTTACAGAAGACGTATTACAGTTAACAAACGGAAAAAAAAATACTACACAGTGGCCTAGGTAATGTGTGGAATGCAAACAGAGAACTGCAAAGGGAGCACTTGTGCTAACAATCAAGCTATCATTAAAACTTTTTTTTTGCATAATTTAGCACGAAGAACAAAGATACAGTGCGCCAAAATATCCTCTGTTACGTAAATGCTTGTTCTATTGCATATAGCATTGGCACCGATGGTGGGACGGTTGTTATACTCTAATTTGCATATAAGCCACATAGTGTTCAAGTCAAGCTTACATCGACGAGATCTGTGAAATCTCTGTGTGAAAGCAGCGAGAAGCAAAGCAACCCCATTATTGCATTTCTGAGAATTTGTAACAAAGCACCACGCAAGACAAACTTCAATAAGAACACTGTAGCCGCACCCGAATTCGAGCGAAAGACGCCGCACGCATTGGAGTACGCAGCGCAGTACCGTGGCTACAAACAAGGTTCATGGCACCGACACAGCTAAAAAGAAAGGAAACATCGAGAAACAAAAGGTCGGCTGCGCGTAGACGTTCGCGCGCTTGTTTTTGTCGAGATGGCTCGAGCGCCATCACGTGACTCTGCTCCACCAATAAAGATACGTATAGACCTTATTTCCTATGCTCACTGGAACACTCTGGTGGAAAGACAAATGAATGTCACTGTCGTCGACTTTATTGAGGTGGCTTAGTGGCAGCAGTATCAGCTTGAGAACAGAGTTCAGCCACGGCCGCTGTTCAGCCGACGTTTGTTGTTTCGTAGGGTGGCGTTTCCATAGCAGTATCTTGTATCTTAAGATACACGATACATTATTGAATGTATTGGAAATACAGATACAGATGCTTGTTTTGCGAGACGTATCGCGATACAGATACAAGATACCCGAAGAGTATCTAAGATACATGTATCTTCGATACTGCCCAGCCCTGGTTTGGCAGTAGGCCCGCCTGAATGAATTACTGATTGGCCCGTCTACAACACAAAAACCGGCGGCCACTGCCATAGTGTGATTACGGTACATGTGAGCGTGAGCAAAGCAACATCATAGCTGTGCAGCTTTCACAAAAAACGAGACGGGTGAGAAAATTCCCCTTACCCTTCACCTCGTCCCAACAAAGATGCAATTAATTTTCAAGGTTATTAAAAAAGGAAGAGACGCAAGCACGCCGTCGTTGTTCGCGCACGGTGCCAATATTCGATTGTATAACAGCGTCTGTCTGTAAAAGGCTCCAATCGCAACTCCGTACATAAAAAATTAATGATTGTCAACTGCATCTTTTTTAGAACTAGACATATGTCTTAGCGAGAACAGCAAACGGAAACCGCCCAAAACACGCCCAATCTTGCCGCCGCGAGCAAGCACGAATTTGTGAGTCATGAACGATGCGCCAGTCTGAACGAGCCTTGGACAGAAACCAAAGGCCAGAAGTAGAAAAAAGAATTCTTGTGTATACACAAGCTAACGACACTTTCTGGGCAGATATCGATGACAGATATCGAAACCACGTTATTTCTGCGTGACCTGTGCAACGCTGTGCTGCATTCCACGACTCATTGCTGTAGCCACAGGTATCTCTACAGCCATTGCAATAGCGTGTGTCGCATTTTTTCGAAGCAAACAAGGCATGGATATGTGTATGAGTGGTGCGCCGCAAACCAAGCAAAAAAATGCTGATCGCACGTTTCGACTGCATGCAGAGAGAGCGGCCCGAGTAATGTTCTTTTAATGCACATTGGTTGTTTACACTACTTTGTGGTCGTAAGCTATCACACGGATTTAGTATTGTCGTTCTGGTTTTCTTGAACGCTGCACGTGTGCTTTCATTGACATATCTTCTTAAAATATCTATTTGCTTTCGCATGCCATGGAGCCGCGCTCTATAGCGAACAGCATACGAGCGTACAAGTGCCCGTGATCAGCGGAAAGATGAGTACTATAATTTACCGTACAAACAGCTCGATTTTCAGCGCGGCTTCGTAACATATCTTAGCACCGCGTTCCCAGCGCACGCTGCCCGCAAAATAAAAATAATAAAAATGGAGGGACAAGGGGATGTAAAGCGAAGGGCAGACGCGGCATGCAGACTACGTAGATCGGCGCACACTGCCTTCGAAGCTTGAGAAGAGATGCCTGTTGGGACACCTTTGCGCGTAGGGAACCTACCTGCGCACCTCCGTAGCCACCAAGATAATAAAAAAGGTGAGCACGTGTATACGCTTCATTATTTGCGCCGATCGACTCTCGTGTGGCGGCACTAATTTACCGTGGACGCGTGTAGCAGCGCCTGTGGCACTGCCTTAACACGTCAAAGGGACCGACCACCGATTTTTCTCGACCCAGTTTTACAGCGAAAGCGGTTATAAGATCACAACAAGCGACGATTCTGGCGCCGTACTTGTCGGCCACCGCCGCCGCAGGTGTCCGTATCCAATATCGCGCGGCATAAGAAAAAAAAGCTAAATAAATGGCGCCACTGTGCCTTGAAGTGATTGCTGAGATAATGTAAGGGGGAGAGAGCCTTAATACACTCACCGATCAATAATTTCGTGCAGATGATTAACCAGGCAAGCTGAAACATGAGGCCCCGATGTTTATCACGGGCTGTGTTCTTGCAAAAGTGCTAGGGACAAGCCTCCCTGGAACATTTGCAAGAAGCCTGCCGTCATTCTGTTTGCGTAGTGATGTTCTCTAAAGAACTTTTCTACCAGAAGAGGAGGTGCTAATTGCTTGCAACGATAAGCCAACTTCTGGTCACCTCGAATACACGCGCACATTGCCCGAATTCTAACAGACATACTACTGGCCAAGGCTTCCAGCTATTGTGAAAAAATTACATGCGCACGTGCCTCGATTGTCAACGACGGAAATCGCCACCTTTCAAAACTAGCTGGTTAGTTACAACCAGTTCAAGTGCCCACGGTGCCTTTGTCTGAATCGGAAAGGACCATCACGGACCATTCCCGACTTCACATACAGGAAAAAATTGGGTCACAGTAGCCAGCGATTATCTTAACACGCTACGCGGAAACAAAGGCTTTGTCAATCGCCACCGAAGTAGAAACCGCACGATTCATCCTTGAAAATTTCGTTCTGAGGCACGGTGCTCCGACAGTCATAATAACGGACCGAGGTGCCGCTTTCCTGTCCTCGCTCCTGAAGACAGTGCTTGAGCTCAGCGGAACAGCCCATCGGCAAACCACATTTTACCACGTGCAAATAAATTGAGATCATAAAAAATTGGTGGACCCTTAAGCTCCTCCTTTAAGAGTAGAAGGCGATAGCGATATCGTCTCCCTAGTGTCTCCCTAGTGCGTACTTCACCCACTTATTGCATACTATGTAATGGGTAGAATGCTTTACCCGAGAGCAATTATGCGCGTGAAATGTCTTCGTACTTGCTATGCACCGACTACGTGGTCTTAAGGAATCTGTGTGCCTTTTTTGTAATAGGTGGCCGGCTTTAAACCACGAAGTCGTTATGATATTCACATGTTGTGACGCCCCCCGCCACGGTGGTCTAGTGGTTATGGCGCTCGACTGCTGACCCCGAAGGTCGCGGGATCGAATCCCGGCCGCGGCGGCTGCATTTTCGATGGAGGCGAAAATGCTTGAGGCCCGTGTACTTAGATTTAGGTGCACGTTAAAGAACCCCCAAGTGGTCTAAATTTCCGGAGCCCTCCACTACGGCGTCTCTCATAATCATATCGTGGTTTTGGGACGTTAAACCCCAGATATTATTATTATTATGTTGTGACGCCCGATGGCAATGTACGCTTGTGCCATACGACATTACTGCGATATTAGATCTATTGTGACGCATGCAGTACGCGTGTGTATGTAAAGCATGAAAGTTACCTTCACTGCATTTCCAAGCAGATGCGTGGCTGTGTGGTAGAACACCTGCCTGCCGGGCAGACGGCCTGGGTTCAATCCTCACTCGGACCTGGCAAATTTATTATTTTATTTGCATCTTTCTCGATTTTTCGGTCACGGACAAAACGATGATATTTCGCTCACAACCAACGACGCCTACGCCGGAATGTCTGTGAAACGGGCTCTTTAACGCTATCGCGTTATAATTGGGATCACATTCTACCGTACGTCACGTTCACCTAATACAGCACAGCAAGAAACTACACGAAGGATGCCATTTAGTCTTCTTCATGGCCGTGAAGTGACGACCATGCTTGATGCCATGTTACTGCATGACTGCAATGACACAGACTCGGACGCTGAAGCTTTTACTCAACGAGCTGAAGAAGCGAGGCAGCTTGCGCGCGTCAGAATGACCCGGCAGCAGAATTACGACGCAGAACGTTACAACCTGCGACACCAATACGTCATCTATCAACCAGGCGAGAAAGTGCGGGTCTGGAGTCCTATCCGCCGACGGGAAATTTCTGAAAAATTACTGAAGAGGTGTTTTGGTCTCTGCACAGTTGTACGGCGCCAAAGAGACTTTCCCTACGACGTCATTCCTGACAGCCTCTCGCGAACTCGCCAGCACAAACCAGAAATCATGCATATTGTGCTAATGAAACACTATTGTTCAGCTCTACTTGCACCATACGTCTACTACACCGTTTTTTGTAGTAGAGCATCGGGACGGTGC
>JALIZH010014948.1:40000-53177 GCA_030522465.1 Rhipicephalus appendiculatus
TGTTGCAATATTACAAGCTTCAAAATTCATTGTTGAAAGCCAGCAAAGGCAAACTGGGTAATATATTCTGACTCCAAAGGAGCGCTACAAATGATTAAGGATTTTTATTTTCATATAGATGATAGCATAATATATGAAATCTTAAAAACAATTACCATCGGTTATCTGGACGGCCATGAGATATGTTTTCAGTGGCTTCCAAGTCACGTAGGAGTGATGGGAAACGAAAATGCTGACAAATTAGCCACTGCAGCACACAAAAAAGTTCACTTGACACCAGTGCCCGTTTATTTCTCAGAAAGCAAGAAGGTTCTTTTCGAACTGCGCCACAAATTGTGCAAAAACGCTTGATTTCACGAAAATACAAAGTCTTCACTCTTATATCAAATAGATCCGTCTCTCCGATTTACACCTAATCAAAAGATTGATATACCATTTGACACACTACTGCACCGTCGACGATTAGGTGTTGCATACACACCTCACTTCTTATGCCGCATAAAAACAAGAACGTCCCCGCACTGCGACCACTGTGACCATGTCGATGCGTCAGAGGAGCATATCATTATTGAATCTCCGCGAATTGACGAACAACGCGCTCAACTAAGTGATCGATTGAACCGCCTCGACAGACGACCATTTACGATTGGAAAAGTACTTGGACCATGGCCACATCCCGATAATCAAAAGGCGCGCAGTGAGCGCCCTCCGTGATTTTTTAATGGACACAAATTTAATTCACTGTCTTTAGTTCTTATTATACCTTGCCACTATTTGTTCGGACTCTATCCGCGATGTGATCACGATATACGAACTGGACTACGCCCATATATACTGTGCTCATTCATGCGTTATAAGCCCTATAGTGTATATATATGTACCAAGTGACTCTGATTATTTTTTTTTCTTCTTTTATTCTTAATTTTTCGTATTTTTATGTTTATCTTGTACATTACTGTCATGATGTTGGGATAGCCTGCTACAACGTAGCCTACCTTCCCATATTTTGTCAGATATATATAAAAAAAAAGTTTATTGAACTCTGCCGTAGGGTCGGCCGGTAGCTTGACCAACGACTCAAGTCAACGGATCTTGCGGGCGAACGAGAAGCGCCATCGAGCAATGCGCGGTATACAGACAGACCTGCGATGTCGGAGGAGATGATGACCCACTATAACGTTCGTTGTTCTTCACTCTATTATTATTATTATTATTATTATTATTATTATTATTATTATTATTATTATTATTATATAAACGACAAACAGTGAGTAGTTGTCTTATAAAGGGCGTCACTAACGTAAACGAGGCATGTTACTATTGATATTACACCAAGCGCACGTTTTCGAACAGCGCGTGATTTCATTGTTGACTAAGTATTGTTAGCGAAAATAAACGTCTTCCGGGGGGCCAGAATTTGAGATCGATGCAAATAAATAGACAATATGAATATTCGGCTCGAGAGGAAATCTAATCCAAGACTTCGCACGGAAAACAGGTGTTCTACACTGTTTCGATAAAAAAGCACTATAATAATGTCTTGTAGTTCGAGGATCCCCCCTTCACACATGTAATATTGCGTGGCAGAAGTGTCGAATCGCACCAGCGTCGTACATTTGATTTGCACAGTGAGTGGCTGCTGTGACAACCGACCGATTCCCAAGTGCACAGTAATAAGTAATCAAACCGGCAGACGGCTGGAGGCGACGGGCCATGCCTGACGTTACTGACTGACTTTTTAAATAAAGTTTTCTCTCTCTCTCTTTCTTATTATCAGCAACACCATCAACAAAGAGTGCAGCTACGCATTTGCGCTTCTAGCCTTCCGGATCGAAGAAAAAAGAATTATGTCCTAGCGAGCATTTCCCATGCTGTACTTACAAAAGGCACTGTAGGACAGTTTGAAACAATATATATGTTACGAGCACAGACGTACCTTTCCTTGCGGCAGGGTGGATGTGTCCGCCGAGAAATTAAGCGAGGCTAGCGACTGTGAAGGTGAAGTGAACGAAGCACGATTGCACTAACGCGTTCTCCTCTTGAATTCTTTAATTGGTTTATGCGCGCTTCGAAAATTTCCTTACAGGTTATACGCGGAGGATAAAATGTTCTGTCAGTGCACGGATATATGAATGTTGCTCAATGTCTTGAATAATAAATAGCGCAGAAACTAACGAATTATGTTGAGCGATAACGGTGGTTTAGCGAAATTAGGTTCAGTAGCCTTGCGTCATCTCTAAAGGGAATCGAGTGCCCGAGCCTCCGTGTCCCGAGCTTATCAGGGGACGCCCTTCTACTTTGCAAAAGAATAACTCTTGTGTGTATATAATGTACATAGTCTCTGTGAGCGTCTTATGCTATGAGCTCACGCGCTAGCTGTGTAAGGGGCTGGGTAAGGCGGTGTGGCCTCTCCCCCTTACACTCTCTCAGCAATCATGTGATGACGTCGGGGAACGAGATTCTGCAGACGCATGCTGAACCAACGCGTTGTATCCTAGTCAGAACGGGCTGGCACGCGCTACCACGTTCGGGTCTGCGTTCGGGTCTACGTTAACAACAACATAAGAGCATAAACACAACACAAACTATAACACTCAATACGCAACATTAACGGAAACAGCTAGTCGAACCGATGCAAACGCGGTGTGCTTCGCATCGCCTCATGCTCCCCTTTGGCGGGAGATGGTGTCATTTTTTTTCGCGTACTTTTCGAATAATTACCGCCAAAGGCAAAACGTTGCAGTACCAACACGTGTAAAAAGCGTAGTGTTTTTTTTTTTTAGGGGCGAAGCTCCTAAAGCCGCGGGTCTGTACATCCCTGTCTCTTGGTACGTGACCGCCTAGTTCTATGACAGACGGACGGACGGACAGACAGACAGACAGACAGACAGACAGACAGACAGACGGACAGACGGACGGACGGACGGACGGACGGACGGACAGACGGACAGACGGACAGACAGACAGACAGACAGACAGACAGACAGACAGACAGACAGACAGACAGACGGACGGACGGACGGACGGACGGACGGACGGACGGACGGACGGACGGACGCTTCGCCCCACTCATCATCATTCACTCCGTGGATATGCTGTAATTTTTTTTATGTTCGTCATACAGTCATGTCACGCCATATCAAACTTGGTATATATCCAGGAAACGAAACGGCTGCGAGCGTGCCATGAGCGTGGAACGTAAGTCATGTCATACATGACATACATGTTATGATTTTTATGTTAATACTTGTCATCTATATTTGTCACGCAGTAACGTTGCATAATACCAATTTCAGTATATATCCAGTGAATGAAACGGCCGCACGCGCACCATGAGTGTGGCATGTAAATCATGTCATAAATGGCACGCATATCATAATTGTTAATACCTGCTATTTATGTTCGTCATACACTCTTGACAAGCCTCAATATTTTTGGTATACCTTAAACTAAGAAACGGCCGCGAGAACGCTAATAATGTGGCATGTAGATCATACCGTTCCTGACATAAGTGTCATGAGTTTCATGTTATGACCTGTCATTTATATTCTTCATGCAGTCATGTCATGCTACAGCAACTTCGGAATTTCATACCTTCAAATCTGTATGCCATCTCGGACACTTTTCGTATGACATCACTCAACACATAGATAGCATATAAGTAATTGATTGTAATTAACCCGAACTCCTAATTAATGAGAACAATAAACAGTACAAACCAATGATATGAAATTGTTATCTACCACCTTATCGTAACTGTTCACATTGAAACACTATATGTACTGCACTACATATGTGCTTCTACACTGAGAGCTTCCCCCATAAGTTTAAATTAAATGGTTAGATTAGTGATAAATATTTATTACGGTTATGAAATTCCTGATGCTTCATCCACATAATGTACGTCACATCTGCAGACTTTTGCTGAGTTTTTACCATGATCAACGTCCACTTTCTCATCGATTTACCGACAGGTGATTCTTTTACCCCTGTAATGCTGCTTTCCTGCACTATCGATTTGGAAAAGCTCTTCAGGAAAAAAAATCCACCCAGCGTAATCCCACGAAATTGCAAACACAAAGACAGGTTGTCCTACCGTACATGCCACTAGAGTGCAATTAGCGAATACGCTATCGTTGCGCTACAATTAGCTTTTAAAAAATCACCCCATACATTTTCAATGGATGCACAAAAGTGTCTCGGGAAAAAAATCCAGCCGGCCGATTAAAACTAATCGCGTTGTACCACATAAGGAGGTTGTCAGCATTAAGTGCCTGAAGTGCAATTAGCGAAAAGTCAGGCATTGCTCAGTAATCATTTTTTGAAGAACGCTCCCCATAGAGTTACGCCCAGCGCTTCCCCTTGGGGTCGGCTTTGCCGCACTAGTCGATGTCCCAGATTGCTGGACATGAAGCCTGTCTGAGGGCGCTGCTGCCTGAAGCGAACCGCAGTTTGTTCACTTGATGTCTTCATTATTCGTGCGCTTTCTTTTTCAGTCAGGAAGTATGAGGACTCATACAGTCTGCTAAAAATGAAGAAGTTAGATATCACCTAAAGGGGTCGTGAAACGTTTTCCGAAACTTTTCAACTACGTGTGTGTTCGGAATCATGGCCGT
The DNA here is from genome assembly GCA_030522465.1 of Rhipicephalus appendiculatus. NCBI lineage: Eukaryota > Metazoa > Arthropoda > Arachnida > Ixodida > Ixodidae > Rhipicephalus > Rhipicephalus appendiculatus. The sequence goes on from JALIZH010014948.1 coordinate 44,617, forward strand.
CCACTCAATGCTATGTCTCGACTCGTTGCATCGTCTGGGTTCATTTATAACTGTAAAATCACAGTTTTGATTCCCCGCTCAACTCTACAGCTGACGTCACTTTAAGTCAGACAATGAAAAGTCTCCGTCGTCGACAAAACATGGCGACGCAGCGATATTTGCCGAGCCATGGTCGACCGATGTTCGTAGCATCATACCGTTTCGATTGTGGCGCCGTAAAGCCGTCACGAACGTTGTTTCCACTTTGTCAAGTTGTGTGGCACTGTCTGACGACGCGCATGGTAGGCATAGCGAAGACTAAGCCACCCAAAACATGTCGTAAAACATAACCTAACGCAACCAGAAGAAAAAACACTGGGACGCTGCGCCGAGCGAGCGAAGGCAACACGGGACGGAGCCCGGATGTACTTGAAAGAGGAACCAAGTAGATCACTCGCTGTACTTCCACAGTATACACAGCTCAGAGCGCTAAAATTGCTTTGTTTTAGATGCGAAGCAGCTTTTGCTCGGGGCTGTGTCCGTCCCTTGGTGACCGTCCGCTCCCCCCACTGCGCATGCGCCAACTCTCCTCCCTCTCCTCGCGTGAGCGCGAGGAGGTAGGAGGAGGTGGCGTGAGCGCTGCCTCCGCTTCGTTTCTCTTCTCCCGTTTCTGTCTCTCCGGCGCAGTTGTGCGCTCGTATATATTGCGACGCGCGCTCGCTCCGTTTCACTCCCCTTCGCAACGGCGCTATGTATGTCAACGTGGGCGCCGGTTGTAGCGGCATCGGTAACGTAAGCTGTGACAGCAGCGCAAGCAGCACTGCTGATTCATAACTCCACACACAAATCAAACATACACGGAAACATACAAATGGAAACAACAAATGGAAACACAAGTGAACACCAGCGCTGCTTCGCATCCCCACATGGTTCCCTTTAGTGGGCGATGGTGTATTTTTTGCTTTATTTCCTAGGTTTCTATAAATCTATCATTTTCGAGCAAAAGAAAGCTAATGCTCTGTTTATAACTTCTCTTACCATGACGTTTCACTGACGTCACATGTTAGTGGCTATGGCGGCCGGTAGGGCCACATGGTCGTTTAGGAGCCCGAGAAAACTGCGAGTTCAAACGGGCGTCGTTAATTATAGACTGGATATTGCGCCGTAATATTTCGGAATCGGCATGGCTAATGCTTATTGAAGCTGGGAAAATTACAACCGGGCAGCTTAATTTTCGTTTCACGACCCCTTTAAGTATGCTACTGATGCCCCATTGACATTCGATTATTAGGGGAGAGCTTATCGAGTTACAAAATTAGTTATAACAGATTACTCATGGTTGACTAACGAAAAAATTAGTAGTGGCTACTCTGGTCAACAGGAAATATGCGCAAGGCTTGCTTAGCCAAACATCGGTCCTCTTTAAATCTTGCCGCGTGGTACGGAGATACCTTGTTCAATGCGTGTGCGCATTTTTTCTTGAATTCGCACTCGATCCATCTCTTTGACCTCTATTCCGCCAACTCAGTACAGGTCCTACGCTGCAGATAGTTGCAATTCTCTCAGAGAAATTTATTTCCCATTTCCAACTTTTCATCATTGGTATATGATAACCACATGCTTGCTGCAACAACACGCAGGCAGGACAGCCTTTCAAGTTGGTGGCACCACAACGGCCGGAAGTGCGTGCCCTGGCCCTTCCCGTCGGGCGGTTGCCCTGCCAATGGAAGCATGGTCTTCCGCACGGTTCGAGAATGCCGGGAGAGGTGCGAGGACCGGCAACATGGACCACGGTGCCGTCTTCCCGAGGTGGTTGCGTGTGGACTCCGCCACCTGAAGTACCCGTACTTCGCCTACCGGCGCCCGAATGAAAGACGCGTGCGGTGCCTGAGGGCTTCGATGACCATGTTGCGAGGCCACCGGTGCCTCGCTGGAGCAAATCGCTTCCACAGCCACGGGGCCTGTGTCTCTTCGTGCAGGGAGCGGCCACCATCGCTGAAGTACAGCTAGATCGCGCGCCTTCACGTAGTCGCCTTCTTTTATAAACATATTGCACGTCTTCACGCAAGAGTTCCATTGTCCGGTGCCTAATAGCTCTCTTTGTTCAGGGGCTGCGGGGGAGTGGGGAACGGATTTTGGTTCAGTGAAAACCTCTCAGCTTGCAAGAAGTACATGTATGTGCCACTATGTAAAAGGGGTAGAATGTTATTGTAGGAAATTCTGTAGGTTCAGATTTCTGTGGAACTTTTTTTCGAACAGCATCACCATGGTGTCTCAATTTTTACTATCGTTCACCAATGTCTGAAACGTCCAAGGGAAAGGCACACTCCGCGATCACCGAAACTCATCTTTAACGTTACATTTTCCCAAAATTTCCGGGTGCCCACCATGATCTATGTCGGCTCTACATGCTTTCTTAGAGGGGGGTTTTTCCGCTACAAAAGCTCACCCAAGCTTTCATAGTGTCACGTGGTCGTGACGTCGACGAAGGCAGCAGGCGACGTGGTCAAGATGAAAACTGTTTATTAGGCCGAACTTGTGGCCGGTAAATGGAAAGTAAGATCAAAGCAATACACGCTGGCACTGATAGCGGCGAACAGAGCGTCGGCCGTCGATGAACTGAACATCGTTGGAACGCGCCGGCTTTTATAACTCACGCGTCGAACATTCTTGTCTTATCTCTGGTCGTCGCGCAAGCTCTCGAATAATCTTGGGTGTTCGCGTCATGCGCGCAATCTTAACAAAATGATCTACTAGAATCGTGAACCTTCTCGAACACTGCAGGCGCGGTTTGTTCACAGTCTTTGTGGGCGTAAACCGAATACAGTAAAAGAAACGCGCGTGGCAATGTCCCCCTCTGAAAAGGCATCGTCCCGATGCTTAGAACAGAACACATGGTAAAAATACATGCAACAATAGAACACATGGTAAAAATACATGCAACAATAAATAGCGACAATAAATCAAGAAAGTTCAGTAAACAATACGCACAAGAAAGTCCAATGAAAGAAAAAAGAAGTACAGTCCTCAGGTTCACTACCGCGCGTAAAACGGCTTGAGGCGCACGACATGGACGACTTCAGGTCGCGCACGGCGCCGTTGAGAGTTCGAAATGCCGTCGGGGACAACCTCGTAGTCGAGTGTGCCGAGACGACGAAGCACCCTGTACGGTCCGAAGTATCGTCGCAGAAGTTTTTCACTCAGTCCACGTCGTCGTATCGGCGTCCACACCCAAACGCGGTCGCCGGGCTGGTATTCCACGAACCGTCGTCGAAAGTTGTAGCGGCGACTGTCAGTCGTCTGCTGATTCTTGATCCGCAGGCGGGCGAGCTGTCGTGCTTCTTCGGCGCGCTGTAGGTACGCGGTTACGTCGATGTTTTCCTCGTCGGTCATGTTTGGTAACATGGCGTCGAGCGTCGTTGCCGGACTCCGTCCGTAGACCAACTTGTATGGCGTGATCTGCGTCGTTTCTTGCACGGCCGTGTTGTATGCGAAGGTCACGTACGGAAGGATGGCGTCCCACGTCTTGTGTTCGACGTCGACGTACATGGCCAGCATGTCGGCGATGGTCTTATTTAGACGCTCGGTCAGGCCGTTGGTCTGTGGGTGGTAGGCGGTGGTCCGGCGGTGACTTGTTTGGCTGTACCTCAGGATCGCCTGAGTTAGGTCCGCAGTAAAGGCCGTACCTCTGTCGGTAATGAGGACCTCTGGGGCGCCATGACGCAGTACGATGTTCTCGACGAAGAACTTTGCTACCTCGGCGGCACTGCCCTTGGGCAGGGCCTTTGTCTCGGCGTAGCGGGTGAGGTAGTCAGTAGCTACGACGATCCATTTGTTTCCGGAATTCGACGTCGGGAACGGCCCCAGTAAGTCCATGCCGATTTGTTGGAACGGCCGGTTAGGTGGCTCGATGGGCTGCAGCAGTCCGGCTGGCCTAGTCGGTGGCGTCTTCCGTCGCTGACAATCTCGGCAAGTCCTCACGTAGTGAGTGACGTCGGCAGTGAGGCGAGGCCAGTAGTACTTTTCTTGTATCCTTGCCAGCGTACGGGAAAATCCAAGGTGTCCAGCCGTCGGGTCGTCATGCAAAGCATGCAGAACTTCTGGACGTAATGCCGAAGGTACTACGAGGAGGGAGTCGGCCCGAAGTGGCGAGAAGTTTTTCTTTAGAAGAACGCCGTTGCGCATGAAAAACGACTCCAGTCCTCGTCTGAATGCCTTTGGAGCCACAGTGGCTTTGCCCTCGAGGCATTCCATAAGGCCCTTAAGTTCCGGATCGGCGCGCTGTCGCTCGGCGAAGTCGTCGGAACTTATGGTTCCCAGGAAGCCGTCATCGTCCTGGTCGTCCAGCGGCGGTGGGTCGACGGGGGCACGAGACAGGCAGTCGGCGTCAGAGTGTTTTCTTCCGGACTTGTAAATGACGGTAATGTCGAATTCTTGAAGTCTCAGACTCCATCTTGCGAGGCGACCGGAAGGGTCCTTCAGGTTAGCTAGCCAACACAAGGCGTGGTGGTCGCTCACAACTTTGAAGGGCCTGCCGTAGAGGTAGGGGCGAAACTTTGACGTCGCCCAGATGATGGCAAGACACTCCTTTTCTGTTGTGGAATAGTTGGCTTCCGCCTTGGATAGCGACCGGCTAGCATAACTGATAACCCTTTCCACGCCGGCAGTTCTCTGGACAAGAACGGCGCCGAGTCCTACGCTACTTGCGTCGGTGTGGATTTCCGTGTCGGCGTGTTCGTCGAAATGCGCAAGTATTGGAGGCGTCTGCAGGCGTCGTTTCAATTCTTGAAATGCTTCGACTTGCGCCGCTCCCCACTTGAATTCCACGTCATTTTTTCGTGAGCTGAGTTAGTGGCTCGGCGATGCGTGAAAAATTCCTTGACGAAGCGTCTATAATAGGCGCACAAGCCGAGAAATCGTCGAACGGCCTTCTTGTCGGTGGGCGGCGGGAAGGCAGCGATTGCAGCTGTTTTTCGCGGGTCGGGGCAAACTCCAGACTTGCTGATTACGTGACCCAAGAATAGAAGTTCCTCATATGCGAAGCGGCACTTTTCTGGCTTCAGGGGTGAGTCCAGAGGCCTTGATTGCTTGAAGTACAGCTTCGAGGCGCCGGAGATGTTCGTCGAAGTTTGAAGAAAACACAACGACGTCGTCCAAGTACACAAGGCAGGTCTGCCACTTCAAGCCGGCCAGTACAGTGTCCATAACACGTTGGAACGTCGCAGGTGCCGAGCAAAGACCGAAGGGCATGACTTTGAACTCGAAGAGACCGTCTGGTGTGATAAAGGCAGTCTTCTCTCGGTCTCTCTCGTCGACCTCGATTTGCCAATAGCCGGTCTTGAGGTCCATCGACGAAAAATACTTCGCGTTGTCGAGTCGGTCCAGGGCGTCGTCGATACGTGGGAGAGGATACACGTCCTTCTTCGTGATTTTGTTCAGGCGGCGATAATCGACGCAGAAACGGAGGGTTCCGTCCTTCTTCTTCACTAAAACCACGGGTGACGCCCACGGACTCTTTGAAGGCTGGATGATGTCGTCGCGTAGCATTTCGTCGACTTGTTGCTTTATGGCCTCGCGTTCCCGCGTTGAAACTCTGTACGGGCTCTGACGTAGTGGCCTGGAACTTTCGTCTATTATGATGCGGTGTCGTGCGACCGGCGTCTGTCGAACTCTTGACGACGACGAAAAGCAGTCGTTGTATTGCAGGAGCAGGGTTTTGAGCTGTTCTTGTTTATCCGTCGGAAGGCTCGGATTGACGTCGAAATATGGTTCGGAACCTCGAATTGTCGAAGCAGGTTCGGCAGCATCGAATAGGGCGAAAGCATTGCTGGCGGCCACGCATTCGTCGATGTAGGCGACCGTCGTACCAATGTTGAGGTGCCTATATTCGTGGCTGAAGTTTGTCAGCACTACCTTTGCTTTACCGTCACGGGAGCTCGGCTATACCTCTTGCGACGCAAATTTGACGGTTCAGGAGTAGGTGCTGATCGCCCTCGATGACGCCTTCAAGGTTCGCAGGGTTTTCGGTGCCGACGGAAATAATGACGCTGGAGAGCGGCGGAACGGTCACCTGCTCCTCTATCACATTCAATGCGTGGTTCCCTTCCCTGGCGTCGCGAGGGGTGGGAGCGCCTTGTCTGAGGTTAGTGTTATCGACTCAGACCTTAGGTCGATGACGGCGCCGTGGTCACTTAGGAAGTCCATTCCAAGTATCACATCCCTGGAGCAGTTTTGTAGGATTACAAAGCTCGCAGGATAAGTCCGGTTACTGACGGTGACTCTTGCCGTGCAGACTCCAATCGGCGTTATCAGGTGGCCTCCAGCTGTCCGGATTTCGGGTCCACTCCAAGCGGTCTTTTACTTTCTTCAGCTTCGTCGCGAAAGACCCACTGACGACGGAATAGTCGGCTCCAGTGTCGACGAGAGCGGTGACGTTGTGGCCGTCGAATATTACGTCGAGGTCGCTGGTTCGTCGTCGTGCGTTGCGGTTGGGCCGCGGCGTCGGGTCACGGCTACGACGGTTTGTACCGCTGCTTCGATGTTGCTTCGTCAGGTCATCATCTTCAGGCCGCGAAGTTTCGACGTCACGGCTGCGCGTCCGGGTTGCGGCGGGTTCTTGAGGTCTCGTCGCGACGTCGTCGTCGGCGGCGGAGGATCTTCGGTAGTTCGTCGTACAGCAACCGCACCTCCATCGGTTGCTGCCCTTAGTTTTCCGAGTAAGGGGCTAGGAGATCGGCCCCGGTTTGGGCCAGCCCGTACTGCCGGCGGTGCGGTGACATGTAGCGGCCAGGCGATGGCGAGCGGGATGGTCGTCGGGGTGTCCACTGAGCTCCTGCGAGGTAGTCGGCGATGTCGCGTGGTCTTTCACCCCGCTGTGGACGCGGCGCGTCGATGGCGAAACCACGCAGTCCCATCTGGCGGTACTGGCAGCGGCGGTAGGGTGTGGCCGGCTTCTCCGCAGTGGTAGCATAGTGGGCGGTGGTCGGGGGCACGCCAGATGTCGGTCTTCCTGCGCGCGTGTAGCGCTGGCTGACAGGTGGGTGAGATGGCGGCGGTGGTGGCGGCGGCGGCGTCTCGCGACGGTAGCGCGGCTGTGCGGCGTCCTGACGGGGGCGTAGGGGAGGTGCACTACGTCGGGCTGCAGCAGCGTAGCTCATGGCTTGCAGCTGCGGCTCTGGAGGCTGCGGAACGCCCAGTGATTGCTGAATCTCCTGGCGTACGACGTCAGCGATGGAATCCACCTGATGCTGCGCTGAAGGTAGAATTTTCGCAGCTCCTCTTGCACGATCGCTCGGATCGTCTCACGTAGGTCGGCGGTTCCTAGCACTTGGACGTCCGCGTAGCTTGTAGCCGAGAAGCTGCGGTTGTATTGCCGTGTCCGCATCTCGAGCGTTTCTCGATGGTCGAGGCTTCGGATGCGAATTCGGCGACCGTCTTCGGCGGGTTCCTGATCAATCCGGCGAAGAGTTCTTGCTTCACACCCCTCATAAGGAAGCTCACTTTCTTCTCTTCGGTCATGTTGGGGTCGGCGTGGCGAAACAAGCGGGTCATCTCCTCCGTGTAGATCGAAATGTTTTCGTTAGGGAAGCTGCACGCGTGTCTCCAGGATAGTTGCAGCACGTTCCTTGCGGACGACGCTCGTGAAGGTGCCTAGGAACGTCGTCCGAAAGATATCCCAGGTTTGTAGCGCCGATTCTCTGTTCTCGAACCACGTCCTCGCCGCGTCTTCTAGGTAGAAGTAGACGTGGCGGAGTTTTTCTTCGGTGTCCCAGCTGTTGAAGGCAGCGACTCGTTCATCAGGTCTCCCCAGCCAGCTTTCTGGGTCTTCAAGTGATGATCCCCGGAAAGTCGGTGGCTCCCTTGGCGGCTGCATCACGATCGCGGGGAGGTGGCGCAGGGGCTGTCATCGTTGCCGCTGTCGTGGTCATGGTCTTGGTCTTGCGAATCTTGTCGGGTAGAGGGCCGTACTCCGGCTGTAGACCTTGTTGCCTACGGCTAACTCGCTGGTCGTGGTTGGCGTCGACGTCTCCTTCACGACTGGGGCTGGGTTCACGACTTGACGGGGGTGTCCGGTACATGAACGAAGCAGCACCTCCACCAGATGTCACGTGGTCGTGACGTCGACGAAGGCAGCAGGCGACGTGGTCAAGATGAAAACTGTTTATTAGGCCGAACTTGTGGCCGGTAAATGGAAAGTAAGATCAAAGCAATACACGCTGGCACTGATAGCGGCGAACAGAGCGTCGGCCGTCGATGAACTGAACATCGTTGGAACGCGCCGGCTTTTATAACTCACGCGTCGAACATTCTTGTCTTATCTCTGGTCGTCGCGCAAGCTCTCGAATAATCTTGGGTGTTCGCGTCATGCGCGCATAATCTTAACAAAATGATCTACTAGAATCGTGAACCTTCTCGAACACTGCAGGCGCGGTTTGTTCACAGTCTTTGTGGGCGTAAACCGAATACAGTAAAAGAAACGCGCGTGGCAATAGGAACTGTTACTTGTCATTTGTTGTGGATCACCGGTATAACGGATTAATATGCACCGCAGGTATTTTGCGTTCTGCAAAGGTGACTGTATA
>JALIZH010014949.1:0-53575 GCA_030522465.1 Rhipicephalus appendiculatus
CGAAGCCTGGCTAGCGATTGAAAAGGCGATGCGAACGGGGCCCGATTACGCTATCGCGTTCTACGCTAAAAGGTGAAGTTCAAGCGTCCTCAAAGTTTGTTTGTTATTTTTTACCCAGTATCATGCGCGCATTTTTGCGCAAATTTTGAATCATAAAGGTCTCCTTGTGCTACGTGGTGCAAGATTTCTGAACTATGGGCGATGGCTGCACCAGTGCTCACTGTCTTGCATGCGTAATCATGCAAACCGCAATTTAAACTTCGCAGCGGGATATAATCGGAGCACAGACATACTAGAACAATTCTTCCAATTGGAACTGTGTAGAAACGCGACTGCCTCCAACCTTTGAATACAAACAAACAGTAAGATGATAACTTCTCTAATTTCACGGATTAACTGCTACAAGTGTTCATTCTTCCCTAGAACTATTAATGACTGGAATAACCTTGCAAATGATGTCATATTACATAACACACTGTCATTCTTTGAAAGCAGCCTCACTTAAACCATCACTTCTTATTGCATAGTATTATTTGCTTTATTGTAATTATTGTGTTAGTCTGTAACATGTATTATGTATTATGTTACCCTGTATTATGAAATAAGCGAAATTTATTGAAATAAGCGTTTTTGAACCTTAGTCCTGTATATTCACATCGTACTTATTTATTGTACTTTGATTGTTTGTTTTCGTGGTTTTGGGACGTTAAACCCCAGATATTATTATTATTATTTGATTGTTTGTTTGAATGCATGTACCTATTCTCGAACATTCTTCCCACCTTGCCATGATCTTTCAAATGAAAGATCGCAGTATTTATGAATAAATAAATAAATAAATAAATAAATAAATAAATAAATAAATAAATAAATAAATAAATAAAGATCCGCTTGCTGGAGTCACTAAAAAGTTCATTATTCAATGTTGGCTAATTTACGTCCGTCCAGAAATCTTATTTAGTGCTTGCCGTCCGTGTGTTACCGTCATCATTGTTACTAATGAGTAGTGGGATTTGCCTAACTTATCTGCAAAGGTGGTTTTCACGTACGTCCCAGTGCCGAATTTTAAGGAAACCACGAAGCTTAATATTGAAGGCCCTGTGTACTAAATAACTTGTATAATAAATATCTAAGAAAAACGTGCCGCTGATTTCCTGCCTCATGCGGTGTTGTTAACCACTGGATGTGCCTCCGTAGGCGTCCCCAAAATATGTATGCCCGCGCGTTCGCAGACAGTGACAAGCTTCCACACACGCTATTGGATATCGCGACGTCGCCCTATATCACAGCGTGTACCTCTGTACCGCGGCCTTCCTAAGAAGCACAATACCACTGTAACCCAGTGCCATATCTATAGGGTTGCATGCGAACCCGCTTACACGACGAGACAGGGTGCAGCAACACGCTGTATGTTGTCGGGAACGACGTAACGGGATGTAGTTCGCAGGACGGGAAAAAAATTCGAAGGCATCAACCGTGCGAGCATTGAATCATTCATGCCCAATACGCAGGAAAGCCGTTACGCAGCTGCTTCTTCGTCATGCGACGCGAGGAAGAGGTTATATGGCCCTTGGTGAGTGATGGCTTTCGCGATCTGCGCGCTTACTTCCACGCTAAATCGAAAAAAATAAAACAATTCCGAGATCAGCGACACTTTTCCGCCTTTGTGATCCCTGTGGACAGCGACACGCCACAACTTCCGGTAGCAGACTCGACACCGTTTCATTTATTATCGCGCCAAATACGGACCCCGGCGGTGAGTGCGTGCTTATCCGTACCTCGTTTAGACGAGGCCACACGGAGAAAGGAGAGAGAGAATGCTCAGAAAAGGGGTTCAAAGATGCACCCGTTCCTGGAGTTCCGAGCGCTCCGCCTCCTGCCAGCCAGCCGCGAAGGTGACGACAGAAAAGGAATAAAAAAATAATAATAAATAAATAAAGCGTGACGAAGAAGTAAAGCGTATAATTGAGAAGAAGAGTTCTTCAATCCCCTCGCATCTTTCTCGCCTATAGCGTACACGCGCCCGATGGTGGAAACCGCATTCCCGAGTTTGTCGAACCGGGCATCAAAATAGGACCGACCCAGTTCTGGCGGCGCGAGCCGGGCTGAACGTTTGCTCGAAGGCAGCAACCGACGACGCCGAAACGACAGTCGGCGACGAAACGAACGAACGCGCTCTCCGCACCCTCCGACGACCCGGTCGGCGGCCCTGCCTTTCCTGGCGTTTTTCACGCTCTCTTCGCACGCAGACCCCTCGTCGCGCAACGCGGCGCGTACACACACACGGCGCGCGCGGTTTGTAGGCCACGCCGGAGGAGAAGCGCGCGCCGGACAAACGCAGCGTCATCTTTCTTTTCTTTTCCCAGACACCGGCCGACCGACGCGCGGAGGCCGGTGTAAGCTTGTTCTCGGCCAGGACGACCACCGCGGAGACCTCCGGCAGTTGCAGCCTCCGCGCCCACGTGGTGACTCCGAGGGGAAGCGAGCCCCGGGTGGACAGACCAGGTGGGTTCCGGCGTCCGCCTCCGTTTTTGTTTCGCGTTTGAAGGTGGTGCTGAAAAGCCCGCGGTATGGCGAGCACACTGCCGTCCATGCCTATCGAAAGGCATAGTTATATGTGGCCACGGCAAACGTTGACGTTCCGTCTTAGAAAATCGCTTGAGCTGAAACATTGTCAGATATCTAGTGTGCTAGTTGGTGATGCATATCGCTAAGATCATGACGCACAAAAGCTTCTTAAGACGACAGTCAGTGTGATATATCTATCCGTGTTCGGAAGTTTTGTGTGCGCTGTCACCATATCGATTGGTATGTTGGATGTGAGTCTGTCACATTTTCCCACTCTGTAGCTTCAAGTGCCAGCTTATATTTTAGTGGATTGCACGCATATTTCTATCGAAATTCCTGCGCCGTTTGCTTGACCAAGGAAAAAAAATATATGCCCACCACCTTACACTTAGTGGATCACTGTGTAGATTGTTGTGAAGCGCTTCTGTGCGTTAAAATAACGCATGACAAGTGAGCCACGAAGTCGTACTCAGTAACGACCAATGAATGCTTGTGTGCGTCGCTTCGTTATTCTGTGTCGGGGTCCCAATGCTCACCGTGTATACCCGTTCAACTGTCAACTCACGTCTTCGACTATCGATCTCAAAATAATATAGAGGAAGCTTCACTCTTTCCATTGGTCGTTGCTAACTCAAAAGGTGTGCTAATCTTAATTACCACGCCTCTTGAATGACGTTTCAAAGATGCCTGCATGTTCCGCACCTGGTATCTTATATGCGAGCGACATGACGAGTCGATGTTGCCGTCTCTTTCTCATAAGCTCGTTTTGTTCTAAATAGCTCATACAAATTATCCAAAAAATATGGTTAGCTTTATTTTGTATACATCCGATGCACTAACAATGTAGTGAAACGCTGTAAAGTGTGATTTTATCTTTGTTCCTTATATGTGAGGCCGAACAAAATACGACTGAAGACTTACCGAGCGTACTTCAGATGCGTGCTGCGAAGTGCCGGCCTGTTATCAAGTGAATAGGAGAAAAATGTCTCTTTTTTTTTTCTCTTGCTTTTCACAAATGCTTTTGACAAAAAATGAACGAAGGCTTAAAAACTTCGGGAAGGATACCTAGTAGCTTCCATAAGGTTAACTCTTTTTTATTGATGGAGATATATATGTCGACCTGCAACACGTTTACGTATTATGCTCGTTTTCGAATGTTCGTGTTCTCGACCGCTGATTCGAAGGTCGCGGGATCGAAGTGCGGTCTCCACGGCGAAACGGAGGCGAAATGCTTGAGGCCCGTGTGCTTAGATTTAGGTGCAATTTAAAGAACATCAGGTGGTCAAAATTAGTTGAACCCTCCTCACCGTCCCTCATAATGATGTCGTTATTTTGGGACGTAAAATTCCAACAAATATTATTGAACTGCTCATGTTATCCTGTTGTCGCAAGAAATTAGGCTGGCGAAACAAGTTATTGGTTCTCACCACGCAACCTTAGGTTCAACGCATGCGGCATATGCACACGTGCGATAGAAATTACCGTAAAATCCCGAGCAAGCGCAGACCCCCCTCTCCGTGGTGTAGGATAATTCGAAAAGATGTGGAGGGGGGGGGGGGGGGCTTGCTCGGTCATGGATCAAAATTCAAGATGGCAGCGGAAGAGCCGCTGACAATAAAGAACGCACACCCATGCGTTTCATGAAATGCTTCATTAAATACGCATACATTCACTGTTTTTATTCGCCCTCGTCGGGCGAATAAAAACAGTGAATGAAACAGTGAAAATGGTGGGACGGAAGAAGGGGCCGCATATTTGAAGTCTCCCGAAGAAGGGAGGGAGGCGCTTGCTCGGGATTTTACGGTAAGCTTCAAATATTCGATAAAATTAGGCACTGACAAATATCTGGAATCCACCGCTGTTATGCGGCCGCGAGGTCACAAGAGAATACGACGATTGTCAATGTCAATCCCCCAGTCAATTGAAATAGATTAATGGACATTTTAGCGACCGCAGTAAGGGGGGCATGCTTATAGCACAAATTTAGAGGCAGTCGTATTCCAACAGAATTCCATTCGGTAAAATTCTCGCAGCACGCCTGCCTTCTCAGACATGTGACCGCATATATTGAGGCGAAAGCATTTAATGTCTCATGCTCACGTCCGTCCCTCCGCCCATCCGTCCCTCCGTCCGTGCCCTGGCACGGTGCCAGATGGCCGCCGGGGCGCGCCAACGGACGCCGGTCGGGTCGGTCGCGTCGGTCGCGCCTCGCGTCGGACTATACAGCGCTCGCGCTTTGCTAGAGTAGCGTCGCTGTGTCCCAGCGTGCCTACTCATGCAAAAAGGGAGACGCTTGCATCGCGTTCCATTCTGATCCGACCCCGTCTCAATGGGCACAGGCTTTCGCCAAACACACTTTGGAATTTACAAAGTGTGCTTAAATTTTAGGGGCGAAGCTCCTTAGGGCGTAGGCTAGTCCGGCGTCGTCCTGCGTTGTCGTTGTCGTCGTCGTCTTTGTAGCCACCCCAGTGCGATGACGATGACGCTGCCATCACGGCACAGCACATGGAATGTGGGTACATTCCATGTACCCACATAGTGGGTGCATGCAATGTACCCACTATGAATCATAACGATGACGCTGATGACGATGAAGATCGCGATGCCGTACAACACATGGCATCGCGATATGGTCTCACATGCATATCGTTTGACCACATGCAACCAACCACCATCCGAGGAACCTGCATCGATCTCGTCTTTGCAAACTTTCCCCTACGACCAATCCAGGAACCGCTCTCCCTCCATTTCACCGACCATAAAGCCGTTATAATGAAGGGGGGAACGGAAGCCACGGCTTATGTAAACGGTAACCACGACCAACGAAGGAAACGAAAACAAAACGGAAAACCACGGCTCACGAATAAAATATAAATTACTTGTATATATACACACAGTGTTTGTCACGTCTTTGATGATGTACTGGGCGAATTTCACGGAAGATTCACGGCTTACCGATGAACCTCCGGAGCTTCGCCCACTCATCATCATTCAATCCGTGGATATGCTGTGACTTTTTTTTCTTTTTGCTGGCAAAACGGCCGGGAATTGATCGCACGTCGACGATCGTACGGCCCCTATACAGCCTCTGCAAATACAAAAAAAAAGTGAACGCGTTATTCTCTCCTTGCGTTTCTCGTCTTTTTGGCGCACTTCGCGACGTCATAACGGTGATACACGCCACGTCATTAGGGTACATACTCTCGATCAGTCCATATACGAGAAATATCAGTTGTGAATTGTCGCCTCCCTGCTTTGTCATGCAGTCGCCCACGCGTTCTTCCTTGTCTCGTATGGCTATAGTGCGCTATCAGCTGGTTTCACTTTGTTTTGTGTGCTATCTGCGCAAGCGGAGACAACAGCGTGAAGCCGACAAGCGCGAAATCCTGATAGGCTCAACGACATTGTACACGTGCTTGATGAATAAATAGGTGGCGAGGAGTGGATATCGCCTGTAGGAAGGGTAGTGAAGGCGAGCAAGAAACCACTCTCTTGTCTTTGAATTCGGAGTGCTTGAGGGGCCCTTTAATGACGTCACCCGTATTAGCCCACTTCAGACGAACCATCATTGGCTGATCTTTTGAGTAGGAGCGTGTGGCGTATCTTTAAATTTTATTTCCTCGGTTGCTTGCTGCGACGTTCATCTTCGGAACATAGAATGCGAGCAGAACAATTCGCCTACTCACGCTGCATGTTCGTCTGAATTACCATGGAGTGTTTTTATACGGGGTGTCAACCTTAAGAAGCAATAGCCTAGCACACGATTGGCCCACCTGACTCAGGTGGGCCTATCGTGCGCTCGGCTGCTCCTTCTTAAGACCGTCAGCCATAAAGAGGAAATTCTCGCTCCCTTTACGTGCGCCCGATTCGTTGCTGCGTACGGTTCAGCTTTACCAGAAATACTGCAGTATCCTGGCATCCACTTGAAATGCAATTTCGCAATTCATTGTGCTTGCTTTTGTGTGCTATTTAATAGCCTCATACGACAAAAGAGTATTTAAACGAAAATTTCATTTCCTTGTAGGGATGCGAAAGCAACTTGTGAATCGCTAAAATGAATCCCGTTTTTGCACGTTTTTTTTTTACTGATGTTATGATGCGGAACGCATGTAGAAATGCGATCAGTTTTGCCACTGTGGAATATGTCAGACGGGATATTCTAAACGTTTGCAATTAGCCAAAAGTTCTATGAGAAATGCTAAACCAGATAAATTTTTTATGGCACGAACCACTTGTACACGCTGCGGATATATATATATGGTTTGAATCCCGAACGGTGCCAGCTGATCTGTGGCTATCATTAACATCTCTTCTTCAGATATTATCCCTTCGTTCGATGATTATATTTAAGGTACAGTTAGCTTTTTCTAATTAGCTGCGTCACTGATGCAGAAACATAGTACTGTCGGTGGAAGGGGATATATGGTGAAACACCGGATATATGTCTGTTAACCGTATATTGTACGAGCTTTTACTTCTCTTAGCTTTAAGCCATGCTAAAATAAACTGGAACACCGCGTGTGTACCGCTGGCTACGAGTGTGTGTAAATGGCCGTCGCTGTGAGCTAAAACGACAAAAGAAAAATGCTCTCGTTCGACATGCATCGCCCTTTCGCCTTATTTTGATAAAAAGATAGGCGGCTTCCTGTTTCTATTCCTGGCGTGTAGTCGGCTGATATGTCGTAAGCCGCACCAATATATATATATATATATATATATATATATATATATATATATATATATATATATATATATATATATATATATATATATATATATATATATATATATATATATATATATGTATATATATATTTCAGGCAAACACCACACACGAAACAACCAAGCACTGTATGTCTAGACCAAACATCTGCTCCCTTTCTAGAGTGCAGTCCTGAAAGATACCGCGATAGAGGTTTTTTTTTTCGGCACGACGTGAAACTATCCGGATTGTGAATAGAGTGCAGCTAGTGAAACGGAAGCACAACGAAAACAGTATGCTCCTTATCAAAGTTCCTAAACATTCATGCAGTTTTATAAAATCTCTACACTATTACGAACAACGCATTTTGGTCTGTCCAAACGTAATAAAAACAACGACGTAATGCTATTACATCAGTGCCGTCCTTTTAGCAACCTTTTTGTGTTTATTCTGTCCATTGTACGTGTTGCATCATACGGGCTTCTGCTTTGTCGGAAAAAAGAAGAAAACACATCCCATTGGCCCGTTTCCTTGTGCACGGAAATAGGGCACCTCGTAATAGTCTATCGGCCGACAAAAAAAAAAGAAAAATAAAGTAAGTCAGGAAAGGCGCACGGTGGTTATGCACGACTTTCCGAGCGTCCTCAAGGCGTGGTGCATTGCATAGGTTCGCCACCACCCAGAGAGAAAAAAAAAGAAAGAAAGAAAAAGAAGAATTCAGGCGACCAAGAAATGCCGGGGCCAAGGGGGGGAGGGGATTGGGTTGGGGAGAAGGGGAGGGAGAGGGCAGCAAACTAGAAATCCGCTGGCGCGAATACGCTAAGATCAAAATAATTGGTTCAGTTAAACGGAAGAATAGGCGTGTTGAGGGGGGATTCTTTCAGTTAATCCTCCGGTCTGCTCACCAAGAATACGAAAAAAAATTTCGCGTCTCATCGCACGCATTAGAGCCAGTTTCACGTAATTGTAGAACAGTGTGAAACAGGTAGCCCACAGCTCAAAGCCAACAGCGTGAACCAATGTCACTTTTCTCTGGAAGTCATACTGGCCGCATTTTAGTAAAAACCGCAGCATGTTTTGCTAGCGGGAAAGACTGTCTATGGCGTCATCGAAATCGTTGTTCACCCTAAGAAGTCTTGTAACGAAAGGCGTATTTTGAGAGCCGTAAAACAATGTGTGCTCGTACACAGACGCACGTAGGCTTCGCAGCATCGTTAGCTCTGGTGACGTATTTGTTCTCATCGAACACCTCATAAAATAGAAGGAAACGCTGGCTGCGGGCCTGAAACTTTAACTGAAGCCATAAACGGCCCATTCTTCACGTGTGTCAGTCGTGTTTTGCAAAAAAAAGAAGCTTTTTTTTCTCGTTGTATGACCATTCCGCTTATTAAAGCTTGCTACAGATTGGAATACACTAAGAAAAAAAAACTGGGGAGGAGCGAAGCATGTAGGGAAGGGTGTTTCAGCTCCGCTAACGTGAAACCTTGGGAGGGGCGAAGCAGGCAGTGTTTTGCGAGAGATTTCTTTCATGAGGCACCAGTAGTGCCAAGCCTGGAACCGGGTAGGTAGGGAAGGGTGTTTCCGCTCAACTAACGTCGTCGGAAAACTGCGTCGGGATGCAGCTTACCCTAAGGTTCTTCTGCTTCTTCCCACAAGCCCTGGCTTCAGTTCCCTACGGCATGTAGGGAAGGGTGTTTCAGCTGCACTAACGTCGTCGGCCATTTGTTGGGCTAACTGTTGCCTTTTTCATTTTTAGCGGACCGGTGACGAGTAGCCCGCGCATACCCGTTTTTATGATTTACCGTGACCACATGACACACCGCGACTACATGGCACACCATGACGACATGAGACGCCGACGTCGCAAGTCTTCGTCGCATGAGGTTGCGAAGAAACTCATGCGAGGCGCGACGTCGCAAAGCCACCCCCTCGGTGGTTACGTTCTTCCTCCCTATACGACGCCGCCCTCTCTCTCGCCGTTTATGATTGACCGTGGTGACATGACATACCGTGACTACATGAAGTGCCGACAAGCCTAGACCCTAAGGTGCTTGGCCCCTAAAATAGAGTCATTTTACTATTTTTGAAGAGTACTGACTTGTCCTATATAAAACTCCCTTTAAGGGGAGATGCGAGTCGGAAAACGCAAGATTTTTTCAAAAATTACATATTTTCGTTTTTACTTGCTTTCACAAGTTTAGTTTCTCTACTTTCATGACAAAAAAAACTTAAGATTGTAATTAAACTCCAAGTAGGTTAAAATCGCTTTTAAAGACCACAAGGTGGCTACTAAAAATCTAAGAAGTCCTGATTGTCTAGAGTCCCCTGGAAATTGTCACCTGGCTGCTTGCCATTGCATTTCGCATGAGGGGTTCACTGAAGTCACATGCTCAAAATAACCATGATTGCCAAGCTCTAATGATGCAATAAATCATCTTAAATGACAAATCTTTTCCGCATAGATGAGCTTTCACTTATACCTTTAAAATGCGTTTTTCTCAAGACACAATTCTGGGCAACTTCATGAGCTTTTACATCATGTTTTTGGTACTTCTGATAGCCAGATCGGGATGAAATTTTGCCCACACATTTCTTAACATGTGTAGAGTGCAAGTATCTACTTTAAAACTTGATATCACCTAATATAATTATTACAAACCTAAAATAAGCAATTAGTATGGTCTGAGCATTCCAAGGCTTCTCACATTACAATTTTTCTTGTCCATTAAAATGTCTTATACGCGCTTTCTTGATAATTATTTGCATTCTAAAGATAATGTGGAGCAATATGAGCCAATAATGGCTCAGAACGATAAACATTTACTGGCAAATGAAGAGTCTACAAAAAGAACTACATTTTACACATTGTCGTGGCACAAAACGAAAATTGTACAACTTACTATAAAACTAATTACATATTTGAAATCAGCATAAAATCCTATATATACAGCAAAATTTTCACTGCCTTAGGCTACAGATTAACGCAACCTTTTTTCCGAATCGCATCTCCCCTTAAAGATACACGTTAAATATCTTCGGAGATCATTATACTCTCATCGGAGAGCCGTTGGAGGCACGACTCTCCTAAAGAAAGTCAACGCCTATCTTTCAATGGAGTTATATATGTGCAAATTAAGTCCGGACTCCCCAGAAAGAGGCGCTCTTTTTCTTTCTTTTTTTCCCCTTATAGTGAAGAAATTACCCGGGCAGCTAGCGTGCCACTGAAAATTCTGCAAGCTGCATACGCTACGCAGCCCTGCCGTGGATCGTCGACAATGTTCGGTACCTTTCAACCGCATCGTTTACCGTAACGCCACGAACATTGTGGGGACAAAATTGTCGTTTAAGTAATTAAAATAAAATAAAAATTTAAAGAAAATTTTTCGTAGATCCATGTCACTCACACGACTCATGTCTAGATCAAAGGCAGAGAAAGTCAATCAGCGAGTACATCCTTCTTCAAGCACTCTGTTTACTATCTGAGTCTATCTGACATCTTCGATCGCACGCACCAACAATTCGAGCGATCTTGACCGGGCGATTTTTAGTGACGACTCCAACGCCGGAGGCCTTGTAGCAAAACGGCATCAGGTATCGCCGCCACAGCCATTCAGATTCATTGCTGACCTCCTCCTAACAGCGTCACTGTAACGAAAAAAAAATGGGGGGGGGGGGGGGGGAACTTATCTGAGCTACTAGGTTTCTATACGAGTGTAGGTTCTAGATGCGCCGCTAGAGACGTCAAATCCCAAAAAGTGGTTTTATCAGCAGTGGTTTCAGAGTAACCGGAACCAGGCAGTAGCGTAGCCAGAAATTTTTTTCGGGGGGGGGGGGGGGGGGTTCAACCATACTTTATGTATGTTCGTGCGTGCGTTTGTATGCGTGCGTGCATATATACGCAAGCAAAACTGAAAAATTTCGGGGGGGGGGTTTGAACCCCCCCCCCCAACCCCCCCCCTTGGCTACGCCACTGGAACCAGGGATACATTCTAGCGTGCGTCTATCATTTCCAATGTTTCCTGCTGCTTAATTAAGTTCGGCAGGAAAACTGAGGTCTTCGAATTTTCCGCTCCCATTATGTACTACGTCGCGAACGAAAGCGTTAAAGAAGAAACGAGGTTATCCACTACATTGAGAATATTCCTCTGAGCGCAGTACATCAAATTAGATGTACTGCGCTCAGAGGAAAAAAGAAAAAAACATGAACAGGTTCAAGAACTGAGTCTCCATGGAACGCAAGAAGGTGCAAGCAAAAAATTTCAACGATATTGGCATCATAAAGTGATAACAGCGTTAAGAGAGTAATGGGCATCCATTGAAATATTGAGACATAGACATGATATCTTCCCTGTCTACTGAAACAATAGATCAATGATGGCGTCTTTACAACTTTACGAACAAAGGGCCTACGAGGATGTGGTCACCCGTTCACTATCGTAATCAAACCGAAGCAGGGTGTGGGACAGAGCTAGTTGCTCTTCTGTGACAATGAACGTGGCGCGACGGTTGTTTCTTCCCTTTATAACACTCTTTCTTTCAGTCATTCCTGTCCTTAATTCGCTGTCGTATTGTGCTCATCATCATCGATCATCAGCATTAAACAACAAACTGGGAAACTATAGTCATGCAGTTCGGAATTATTGTGCATGTCCCAGCAGTCCTCAGAGAATATATGTGCTCCTAGTTTTTTCATATATGTTTTTTTATTCTTCGAACATCTCTTTTGTTGAGTTAGCCGTCGAATGTTTTATTTTTTACATTGCTCATACACGTTAGTTGCAGCCTTTTCTCTCAGCGAGATAAATATTCATACATTTAGAAACTAACATAAATGTGCCACACTGCTTCCAGATAAACCATTACCATGGCGACTACGCTAGCCAATATGCTCAAGTTCTGCCTCGTAACAGCCATTCTCGTTGTTGGATCGAGGTCGGGTAAGTGCTCTCAACGTTCAGTTTCCGCTGCCGTAATCTTAATTCTTCGTCCCACTCCTTCGCTCGTCTGCAGAAGATTCCCAGAAGGAAGACATAAGTTCCCACAAGTACAACATTCGCCTGGACAACGGGACCAGCTTCGAAATTACCACGCATGGCTTTCAAGAGTTCTCAAAGGTACCGAAACTGCACTCTAAGCTTGGCTCCATACTGTAGGCGACGTCAAGCGTACGTGTCTCGCAGGTTAACTGCAGCCAGAGTCATTCAATTCTGTTACGATCACGAAACATCGCCGTCACGCATTGGGGCAGCTTCATACGCTGCCCAAAGCTGCCAAAAAAAGACCATGTGCTTACATTTGGTTAAAGGACTTAGATGATCAAAAATGTATCTGGAGTCTCCCACTTCACCGTGCCTCATAATTATATGATGATTATGACACTTCAAACCCAGAATGCTTGTGTCCCTTAAGCTGAAGCCGCCGCGAGGTGCATGTTTTGAGCGGCTACTCTTTTCGCCCTGGCTACTCATTTCAAGATGTTCGAGCACTCAGGCACTCATTCACGCACGTTGTGTGTTAATAGTGTACGTGAAAAGTAAAGTGACCGCCGCAGAAGTTTAGAAAGCTAGAACACAGAGCCTGTTTTACACACAGCCAAATCAATAGCAGCGTTCGCATGCCCTCTCATGCACAGCTGCGCCTCTAGCGGCGCCCGCTCTCTCTTTATGAAGCTGAGGCGGCAGTTTCGTGGCCATAAACAGAATTGAAGGACTCTGCTGTAGCTCAGAAAACGATGCATCCAACAGTCAGTCACAGGCCCGTAGCCAGGGAGGCACCCCTAGCGCCCCCCCCCCCCCCGGAATTTTCATGGAGGGGGGGTGTTTTGCCAAAAATGAGCAATAAAAAAGGCGTTTTTCTCAAATAGTCAAGCTCTTCAGCAAGTGCCCCCCCTGCCCCCCCCCCCCCCCCCCGAAAAGAAATAAATTCCTGGCTACGGGTCTGGTCAGTTATATCGCCTTTGATAGCATAGACTTTCCTACAATATTGTCGGAAACTCTGTTTCATAGCTTCCAGAAAAAAAAATATTTTATTTGCAGATTGCACAAGCTCGTAGTAGTCGTTTGACACACTGTTTTTGTTGTTTCATAACAATTTCGCCTTCTTTCTCTTGCGTAGTTATTTCGCGTCACTCAATTGAACCATAACCCGTTGTCATGATAATTCGATTCCTTGCAGGCGCATGCGTAGTTGAAATCTGTATTGACAGTAGGCGCTTGTCATGTCTGCACCTTTTCCTTCGTCTTCCTTTTCAGCGCGCAGTTATTGGTCGTCAAACCAACTGACGCGTGCATTTCGCGTATGGTCCATAACATAGGCTTGTTGGACGATGACAAAATCCGTTTTGTGTGTTGTCACAGTTTCTTCTTAAGACACTGTTTCGTCTTATAATTCCTTTTAAGCGAAGTTATCATTCCAGAACAAGCAGGCCAATTGAAGTATGGAATTTTTTTTCATAGTGTCGTAATAGAAGAGTCACTTCAGTTATTCACAAAGCGAATTCATAAGTAGAAAGTGATGTCAGCTGAAGAGTTTAGTAACTTCTATACGTGAGCTATCAAGTTTGAAAAGGGACTCCATTCTTTTAAATGCGAAGCATTTCTTAGCGGACTGCAGGCACTTCGAGCGTTTCTATCTATCTATCTATCTATCTATCTATCTATCTATCTATCTATCTATCTATCTATCTATCTATCTATCTATCTATCTATCTATCTATCTATCTATCTATCTATCTATCTATCTATCTATCTATCTGACAGCTACAGACAAATACGTACCCCAATCTCAGCCTTCTAAGCAAAATCTATCCGGCAATATATGACAACAAATGCCCGCTATGCGGGGAACACCCAACACTTTATCACGTAAGATGGGCCTGCCAACACTCAAAGGTAGTGGCAAGAAACAACACACCAACACCGGAGCAGTGGGAGGCTGCGCTGTCCTGTTCGAAGCCTGAAGAACAGCTCAAGCTGATCGACAGAGCTCGCAAGATGGCAAAGGCCACAGGAGCCCTGGACTAAGGGCTCCTCCTTCGCCGGAAGAATTTCTTTGTAAAATAAAGTTTTTCATTCATCTATCTATCTATCTAGTCGCCTACGTACTCTCGTGATCGAATCCCTAACTTGGAGTAGACCAAAATTAGTATGGCAAGGTAAGAGGGTGTGACGAATATGTCTGGCTGGTCATGACATGAATAACGGGAAAATCCCGTCGCGTACGTCGCCAAACCCTTTCCTCCAGGCACGTGTGGCAAGTACCCATATATCACTGGCGCAGTGTACGGGTATGCGCCACAGGTGATTAACAGTTTATATGTACCCAGGGACGGCGAGAACACACATTGGTAATTGAAATATCAGAGCGTTAAGAAAAACTGCCATTGGCATCATTGACCCGTGAAGAATGCAAAGAATAAATATCAGTGTCCGAGGAGGAATCGAACCCAAGCATTCTGCGTGGCAATCAAGTATTCTACCGCAGAACCACGCCATGTCTCGAAACTGTTTTGGAAATGCACTCCTATGTACATTTCCACAGCAGTTGCTCTCGATATGTACTATTATGTACAAATATGTACTCCTAAGATAACGTCAATTGTATGCTTAAGCGCCATACACTGAAGTTGGTCTACGTAGCACTAGCCAGGGCTACCATCCTCCCAACCACAAGTGCTACATATCAGCTTACCGCTTCTGGTGTTAGTAATATCCATGTTGATGTTGGCATCGTTATGCAACTGTAAACAACTGGTTATTTAAAACATATGTGGCTATTCAACATGTGTCTGTGCGTACAACATTTTTACATATCGTTAGCGTCATTTCGTAACGTTTCGCTCAATACAAAAAAAATTACACCATAGTCACCTTCCCTCCGCATGCTTCGCATAACATTGATTCCCATGGTACTTGGGATCTGCCGAATTTTTTACCTCTAGTTCGTCATCGACTTCACAGTCTTGCGATTTTGACCACGTACGGCCATTTCTTTACACGAAACCGGATCATTTGCGATTTAATTTTCGGTCCATACATGAAAAAAAAAACTGTATATCCGTTATTATAACGGCTAAACCTTTGGCGTCTATGCATTGATGCGCTTGTTCGAAGTCTTACCCGTATCTCTGCAGCCGCTGCTATGACGCGACTCATCGGCATCTTCAAGAGGCAGTCGTCCACATGCAGTGCCGTACATAGCAGGCGAAACGACTGCAATTCTATAGCGATGACGTCCGAAGGCGCTGCACAACGTGCCACGTGAAATCAGTTCACCAATTTTTTCCTGAATTCAGTGAAGGGGCGCGGCCCTTAGTTGAGTATGTGACGTACGTGTTCAGTTAACTTTATTACTTAAGAGACCCAAATTCTAAAGGGAAGGAATGTGGACCCTGTAGGGTGTGATTGCCGTTACTTTATAAAATGCTTGCGTGACTCTAATATGAAGATCGTGAAGATTCCCCTAACGCATTCTCTTTGCCTCTCTTTTTCTCCTCTACACACAGTGCCTACAGCGTGGAGCAACAAAGGTGAGCCAAGGTGCTTCTATCGGCGAGCTTCCGACTGAACCTTCGCAGGCGCGGTGGTAACAATGCATATGCACCTCTTTTTACAGGGCAACAACACCGTAGAAATTGTCAAGTTCAACAAGGTAAGCTCGAAGAATTGCTTCTGCTGACACCCAGCTTGAAACTATGTGCGATTTTACTTTTTTGTACCTTATTCGTCGTCTTTAAAAGTGTGGTTTTGGAAGCTAGAGTCGGCAGCAAAATCTTCAGTGAGGTCTGCTTTAATCGTGAAGCCACTCGAAGGCACATCATTACATGGTCGGCTGACAACCCTACGTTCCTTGAGAGAGTGAGGGAAATGTTTTAATGAAAAGCTGAAGATGTTGCCTGGCTATTCGCCTGACATGCTACTCCAGATGCTGGGTGATGATTATGAAACACACACACACGCACACAAACACACCCTCACACTCTCTATCTCGCTCTCACTCTCTACACTGTTTATAAAGCTTCGTTCAGGTTCATGGCCCGCAAGAAAGATTACTAGGCAGATTACTATTACAGATTACTATGCAGTTTAAAGACTATTTTACGGGTGGGTTTTCGGTGCCGCCACATTGAAGCCTAACGCATACGCAAAAAAAAATGGTTGGGTTGGTGCATTCGACGTTTCATGACCTCATTTTATTAGTTCACGTCACGGTATACGAGAATAGAAAGACATTTGCTTAACAGCCGAAGGTTGCGGTGCCCATGTGTCCTATGTAAAATCGTGTATATCTACATAATATTTTGTGCTGTTTTCGACGTCCACCGCTGCCATTTTGTACATGCCCGTTATGAAAAAGTAGTTGAAAAAAAAGGTTGCATTTATATAAAGAACAAGCGCAATGACAAGAGATTATCCAGGAGCCTATACTTCAGTACTGGCGCGTGCGCAGTAACTACGCAAATATGAATAATCGTTTTCAATTTGCAACCACTTTATTAGCGCTTCTAGAAAGTACAATTTGTTGCTGTACCTGATGCGCTGAGACGTCAGATGTTCATGGCTGGTTCATTGAGCAGAAACTTAAACATTGAAATAGCCCCGTAAATATTATACTTTACAAAGTTACTACTGAAAAGGAACCACCTTATGGCGTAACACCACTGATTTCCCTTTTATGGTGCCGCCCCTCGTCGAAAGTGATGCTTTCCTGGTGAAATCTGCATGTGTTTACTTCATGACACGACCTCTTAGAACGCAGATAAAAGGAAGAAACCTCAATCGGCGCGGCAGCTGTAAGTATAATAAAGCCTAAAAAATAACGCACGATCTATTATACGCAGCGTTCATTCTGCGCAAAGTATACCAAATAAGCTTCCCAATTTTGACCAGTAGCGTAATGATCGTTCATGGCGTCGCCGGTTGCTGTTTCGATCGCAGTGCGCTCGAGACCTGTACGACCGCGTCCAGTCAAATATCACAGACCACCTGCGCATCAGAGACGTCGGTGAGCTGGGAGCTGCCTTGCGGAACCTGTCCTCCCTGCACCGGCTGAACGGCAACATCGTGAAGAACCTGGAAGCTTTGCAGAACAGCTTCCAGAGGCTGCGCCTGCCCCCCTTCCGGTGGCGCACCGGGCATCGAACCTTTGCAGCGGACACTGCAGTCGGCCAGCGATGCCTTCCGCAACATGTCCAAGTCTGTGACGTCAGGCGCAGCGCTGCAGACAGTGGTGCATAACTTCAACCGAACGTTGCAGACATTCAACAGCATAGCCACGGCAGGCGTGAATGCCATGACGCCCACGGCCAATCAGCTCATGCACCGCTTTCAGGTTGGTGACACGAATGTTGTAATGATGGCCAGAGACGTCCACTGGCATAGCCAAGGGGCTAGTAGTGTTGAGAGGGGAGTTCAACCCACCTTCCCCGAAGTTTTGCTATTTTGAATGGGTATATAAACACACGCAGACATGCAAACGAACGCACGAACATGCATAAAGTATGGACTGAACCCCCCTTCTCCCCGCAAAAAAATTTCCGGCTACGCTACTGGACTGGTCATACGGACTTGTTGGCCGAAAAATAATACTCGCAGTTTTAGATAAGAGGCATACTAAACATCATCACATAATACGTGCATATGTGAGAAATTCTTTCTATATCTTTTTGTTGTATGCTGCGAACTTTGCGCCCGACGTTAGCTGGACTTCCTAGTTCGTGGGGTTATGGGTACATGTGGTAGATGTAACAAGCCTTCCGAGAAGAGTCTGGTGTTGCGCGTGTTGGTACATAGCTTGGACAATCGACGAACCCAGCCTTGAAAGACACGCACAAAAACAGCCTTGTGCTAACAGCGCGTTCTCCCTATAGACTGAAGCAAAGTGTGACTGAAGCAAGTTCTCCCTATAGACATTGTAGACCTGTTTTATTCAGTGTCTCATGCGGATTTGTTCGTAGCACTTCGGGAACTCATTGAAGAAAACAGGGCAATTCCGTTTCAGAATGGCTGCGGTATTCCTGTTGACTTGCTCCTGCAGCCTTTAACCATGTACACCCACCCACGAAAGTTTACGGAACGTGAGCTCCACTGCAAATGCGAATTTCCGCTGTGTTAGTGCACGGTGTTTCTAACCTAGCCGGTTGCTGCGTAGGTCGCAAAAACTACAACAGGCTGGAACATCTATTTGGAGGCTATGTTCTCAGAAAAAGCGGGAATATAGCCTTCTAGGAAAATTCGCATTCCGCACGCTTTTGGGTGGGGGAGTACTTATCATCCACTTTTATTAAATGCGAAGCATTTCTTAGCGAACTTCGGCGAGTTTGAGCGTATCTATCTATCTATCTATCTATCTATCTATCTATCTATCTATCTATCTATCTATCTATCTATCTATCTATCTATCTATCTATCTATCTATCCACCTAGGACTTTGTGCTCTCCTGGCCGTATCGTTAATGGGATTTACACCAAAATTGGTATAGCATAACATGACTATATGACGAAGATGAATGACTGGTCATATCATGAAAATCACGACTAACTTGTCAAGAAAATCATGATTTTCGCGCCATGGCCGTAGTGCTCCTGAGGCCATTTTCTTAACTTGATATGTCCAAAAATTGGTACGATGAGATATTTTTGCATGACCAACAAGATTATAGATGGTAATATGAAATTCATGACCTGCATGTCATGTACTACATGATTTACATGCCACGCTCATGGTGCGCTGGCTGCCGTTTCGCTAGCTTGATATACACCAAATTTGATAGTGCGCTACGGCACTGTCTGACGAACATAAATGCCAAGTGGTGATTTGGAAATCATGATATGTCATGTGCAACATGACTTGCATGCGACGCTCATCACACGCTCGCGGCCGTTTCGCTGGCTTGATACACTAAATTTGGTATTGCGTGACGTGACTGTATGACGAACATAAATTCCCAATGGTCATTTCGAAATCAAGACATGTCATGTTCAACATGATTTGCATGCCACGCTCATGGCACGGTCGCGGCCGTTTCGTTAGCTTGATATACACCAAATTTGGTATTGTGTGACGTGACTGTATGACGAACATAAATGCCCAGTGGTCATTTGGAAATCATGACATGTCATGTGCAACATGACTTGCATGCTACGCTCATGGCACGCTCGCGGTCGTTTCGCTAGCTTGATATACACCAATCTTGGTATTTCGTGACGTGACTGTATGACGAAAATAAATGCCAAGTGGTAATATGGAAATCATGACCACGTGCGACATGACTTGCATTCCACGCTCATGGCGTGCTCGCGGCCGTTTCGTTAGCTTGATATACACCAAATTTGGTATTGCGTGACGTGACTGTATGACGAACATAAATGCCCAGGGTCATTTGGAAATCATGACATGCCATGTGCAACATGACTTGCATGCCACGCTCATGGCACGCTCGCGGGCGTTTCGGTAGTTTGATAAGTTGATATACACCAAATTTGGTATTGCGTGACGTTACTGTATAACGAACATAAATGATAAGTGGTAATATGCAAATCATGACATGTCATGCGCAATATGACGCATTCCACGCCCATGGCGCGCTCGCGGCCGTTTCCATAACTTGATATACACCAAAATTGGAAATGCGGAACGTGACTATATAGCGAACATAAGTGACAGGTGGTAATATGAAAATCTTGGCATGCATGTCATCTACAATGCCATTTACATACGACGCTCACGGTGCGCTTGCGTCCAGTTCGCTAGCTTGATATACACCATAATTGGTATTGCGCGACGTGACTGTAGGAAGAACATAAATGACAGGCCCTACCATGTTAACCATGAAATGCATATTATGTACAACATGATTAGCTCCTTGCTGGCTGCTTCGCATTACATCGATTCCCACAATGCGTGGGATCTGCCGGTTTTTTTGAACTTGACGACGCCTTGTCCGTGAAAAAGAATGCAATCTGCATATGGTCCAGTGTGGCGCCGGTTCTGTGCCAGATATTTCTTTCAAAATTTGACAATGCATGCCCTGTGCAGCTCGTCGATTGACGATAGGGTGCACAAGGTCCTCAGGTATATTGAGGATTTTTTAATTTTGTTAAACCTGAACAACCCTGCTGATCTAGATATTGTAACACGGGACATTTTAAACTTATTCAAATCATGCAGTAATGTTTGAAATTTCACCAAGAAAATGGCATCAAGGAACGAGAGCAGGTTTTTAGATTTGAAACTAATTTTTTCGAACACCGGCCACTTATGTTGGATGTATGGGCCGCGCACAAAAAAAAGAAAAAAAAAGTGGCGAAGTTTGCACCAAGCCGCGCGACACTTGAAACAGTGAAACTGGACTATTCAGAAGACTAATCTGGTTGCTTCTAGATTGTTCCTAGGCCTTAGCTAGGTGATGCAGGTTCTTTCTAGGTTGCTTCTTGGTCGTTGCTAGGCTTTAGCTAGGTGATGCTATGCTGTTTATATGTTGATTCTCAGCGCAGAGAGGTTCGAGTTAAACCACAGACAGTTACAGACACGACATGGCCACGTCGTCGTTGGCGTAGGCCTTCTATCGCTTCGGGGTCTTCTCGCAGCCGCCGTTGCCTTTTCCGTTCCCTTAGTGTTCTCTCTATTTACGTACTCGGGGTCTTCGGCTCACCGCCGCCGTTTCGCAGCCATTTGTTGGGCTAACTGTTGCCTTCTTCCTTTTTAGTGTAAGTTGAGTGTAGTGGGATTTACCCAATTTCGGTAACACATACATGTTTATGAATATGATAGTTTTTTTGATAGGCCGCACAAATTTTTGTGGCACATACCTGTTCGTTGGGATAACTGCTGCCTTCTTCATTTTTAGTGGACCAGTGGTGAATAGTAGGATTTACCCGATTTCTGTGGCGCATACCCGTTTATGATGCTGATAGTTTTTTTTTTTTTGGTACGGGGTGAACAAGGAACGATTTGCTAAACGAATCAAAGGGCTGACTCGCATTTGCACCACTCGCCATTCCACTATAGTCGGATACAACTTTAGAACTGCGCGGCGTTTCCTCCTCAAAGGAGGATGAACACAAAGCCTGCACCAATGGGCGCGAGAACCAGACTGACGTCATGAGCCGGACGTCCGGTACGTGCATTGGCGGGACGTACGTGCATTGGTACGTGCATTGGCGGGACTATTTCTTTAGCCGCGGACGCGGAGGGCTGCTGCGCTTCGGTTGGCGGGGCGGAGCCTGCCCGGAATCCGACTATAGATTAATCGACTGAATCACAAAAAATGTCGTGTACCGCATACGACTGTCTTGCGGCGGAGTGCACACAGTTGCAGACGGAGGGTTGTGTGAATACTCGCTTGAAAGAACATGATACATTTGTCACTTCAGGAGGAGACGCGAACTTGCCTGCTCATTGCTGAGCGTGAGGTTGCTCAAGCCATATTTAATGATAACGAGATTACTTGGTAGAGGGGAGCCACGAAATGTGAAAGGGGAAATAATTGAAGCGCATTTGAAATGCAAAAACATGGCCATGATCGGCGTGTAATTGTACCTTTCCTTATCGTTAAGACAAAAAGATGTGATGTTTTTAGAGAAACGTAATTCGAAGGTACCATGCGCTGCGTTTATATCCACACGGTTCTTTAAAGGCGCATGGGCGATTTGGTTCTGCTTCGTTTGTCACATGTCCACCGCTCTCACTTCTACGTCATCATGTATGGCGCATGTGCGTCTTGGTTTTCCTTTCGAGAAGCTGTTATTTCATTAAACTGTTGCTGGTCCCAGCGTGTGTGGTAGTCAAAACTTCTTTTCTTGTGTACGTGTCTTTCAAGGGCTGGGTTCGTCGATTTTCCAAGCCTTCCCGATCACGCAAACTTTCAGCGAACCTGTTATAAAGAACTGTTTGCCATATACAGTGTGTCCAGGGCTAACTAACTCGGAACCAATCTAGTCTTTTTAGAAATGTAACGGGATACTAGGATGCAATCAATGACACTTTGTTGGTTGTATAGCCTCGAGCATACTGGTAAGCTTGTTTTCTTATGAACGCTTAAATAAATAGCGAAATTTAGTTGCCTGAATAATTAATTGCTCGCTTAATTACAGAAATTACAGCATCAAATTTTTATGCTGCATTCTTTAAAAAAAAAGGGGGGGGGGGGGGAGGGGCTTGCACAAAGTCGCGCAGCGCTGGGTCACACCAGAGCTGGTAGGCACCACGCTGGCCCTGGCTTGGCTTGTCGTTTAGCCTCTCAGCTATCTCTTTCCCACTCCTTCCTATACAGATGGCTATGCTTGCTCTCTTTTCCTTCTTTGTCTACTCACTTCAAATTATTTCTTTCTCTATCTAATTTCTCTCTCTTTCTCGCTCTTTCTATCTTTTTCTCTCTCGCTTTTGTTTCTATCTCCTTCCCTCTGTCTATTTTGTTCTCTCTCACATTCTTTCTCTTTTTTTCTTTCTTTCTTCACTTTATTTATTTCTCTTTGTCTCTTTCTTTCTAGGTCTTTATTTCCTTTTCCTCCTCCTCACCCTCTATTCATTTTCCCACCTTCTTGCTGCAGTATAATACATACAAGTTTGTGCTATGCTCTGCTTGCGTGCCTGGCTAACCGAGTGGTTACGACGTTCGCCTTCGGACTGTGGTTACGCGGGTTCGAATCTCGCCGCGCCAAGAAATTTATTTCGCCAAATATTTATTTTTCTCTCTCCCTCTCTCTGTACCCGTCCTCTCACCCATCATTGTTATTGCATCCCACACCGGACAAATCGGCGCACGTGTTCTGGGAGCGAAGCAGAAGAGGAAGGAGAGGACGAAGAGAGCGCGTCCCGGTTCATGATTCTATCTACGGCAAACCTCGAGCATAGCAGCTCTGGCGTAAAACTCGCGCTCAGAAATTGTCGGCTCGCTAGCTGATTCAGAATTACTTTTTCTGCGTTTCGAACGCGTGGCGCAAAAGCCGAAGAAAAAAATTGGCCGCGTATCTGCGTGCTTCGCTGCAAATGTCGTCGAAAGACGATAGTCTTCTGCCGGCCGTACTACACTGTTTTGCCTTGCCTCAGACAGCGCTGTCTCTATGTTGAATCGGCCGCATCTGGCTGGCCTTGATAAAATAGAGGAGGCGCCGAGGCGCTGCGTGAGACATGGACGCCATCTGGCAGTGCTGTCGAGAAACATCACCTTGTGCAGAACCCAGCAGCAACATATCGTCGGCCGAGGGCTTTTTCGTGCATAGCGTCGCTTTTTGAGCGCAGCCTAAGAAACGCTGGGGTCTTCATAATTACGTATCTATGCATTTTCTTATAAAGAAACATACCAGAGACTACTTATGTATTGACGTTGCTCCTCAGACATGCGTAACATTTGCTTTTTGATCGACAATGTTCACAAGTATGAACAAAAATACTTGTGCAAGGTGGCTGGGCGCTGAGAAAGTGGTTAAACTTTGGTTGGGTGGCTGAATCGTGTGACGTGCCGACAAAGAGAGAAACAGACAGACAGACAGACCAAAATTTCTCCGTTTAAGTATCCCAAGAAAGACTATCGTCTTTGAAAGTATACAACGAACGCTCCGAGGGCTCGCATCGCAACAGCGAACGCCGCCGTCTCTCAAGGCCTGACCCCACGTACCCGTTGCAGCGCGTCATCGCGTGGCTTTTTTGACGCGGCGCCGCGCCCTTTCCGGAGAGAGAGGGCGCGTAGCTAGGCGAAGCTGCGCACCCTCTCTCTCCATAGGGGAGAGGGCGAAGCGCCGCGTCAAAAAGACTCGCGCTGACGCGCTGCAACGGGTACGTGGGGTCAGGCCTTCATGCGCGACAGCGTGCGCTCGCACGCTTCGCGTCTTTCTGTGCCTTTTATGTCATAAAATGGAAACTCAGAAAAAAGCAATTAAGCGTTTTGTAGCCGGCTGGAAACTTCGGAGCATGATTTCTTTCGAATACAACGTAGAATTAGATGCCAAAATTTCCGCAATTATGCAAGTAATTAAGGATTTAGGCAATTCTTTTCGCTAATTAACTGACAGCCGACAACAAATGTTACAAACCCGCCACGGTAGTCTAGCGTTTATGGCGCTCGACTGCTGGCCCGCAGGTCGCGGCATCGAATCCCGGCCACGGTGGCCGCATTTTCGATGGAGGCGAAAATGTTTGAGGTCCGTGTACTGTCCTACACTACGGCGTGTCTTATAAGCATATCATGGTTTTGGGACCGCATACCACTACAATTATTATTATTACAAGAAATCTTATGATTATTCGCCAGGCTGCTGCTAAAAAAATAGATAAAAGCTGTTGGTCGCATCTTCGTAGCTCGTTGCACTTCTGTTACGTGCGTAGCACTTTAGGAGCCCGGGTTGTCGTATTCTGTCGTGTGCTGTACACTGTAAAAAAAATCCTGTGAAAAAAAAAACAGAAAATGCATGGCAAATTTAGTGACATAACAGTTCTGGGGTGCTATGCAGGATGGCCCGAGCTTCTCGGGCAGACGAGTTTGCTCCGAGCTCGCACTGCGGCGGTCATGGAACAAAGACAGAGCGGAGCGCGTGATAGCAGCATTGACAACAACGGCTACATGAACGAGCGTGGCGTCAAAAACGCATGTGGGGCATCTGCGGCGGTAATCAAAGAAACACCGCGTGCGAACACGTCAGCGCCGCCACTCAGTCCACATTTCAACAGTGCAGCGACGTCGGCGTGATTGTCGTGCTATCTTTTTGCCAACTCAGCATTGCGCCTCCCACAGGCGTGTTCGTGGGCGTTCTTTCACTTTCGGGCATGTTCTTTCGTTCCACCAGCAGCATGCAAATTTCCACTCTCGAAGGCAACAAGGGTGCACACGCTGCACTCTCGTGCAGCTCGTTTCGCTTCTATCAAATATTGCGGATAAATATACGGACAGGTTGTCACCAGGGGCGCTCGCGTCATGGCGGCAACGCGGCTGTGAGTGGTACGTCGTGAGCGCGGTGAAATTGAATGCGAGACATCGCAGCCACGTGATGATATAACTTTTATTTCTTCGTGTGTGTGTGTGCATAGTTTGCGCGATAAAGCTGATAGATGAATCATGCCGCTCGCGGACGTTGCGGCGTGAGCACTGCTCCTTGGCAAGCGCAAACGCGGTGGGTGGACCCGATCTTCGCCGCGGGCGTCTGTCAATCAAACTGATTGACGCGTCAACTCGGGTACAAACTCGTTGATTCTGAGAAGGCCCCAGTTCAACTCGTGACTGTCATGGTGCCCGTGTGACTGTCAAAGGTTTCATGCGGTGGACGCTAAGCAGCAGCTTTTTTGCATATAAAATAATTTGGTCAGCCTTTTACTACTTGTGCAAGGCTGGAGCCATAGAGGAGCTTGTGATCACCTAGCTTCTTCCAACGTTTTAAGTCGGTCGTCTATTCAGTCTGCTCGGTATACGCTTCGAAGTAAAGAACGCATCAGCTCGGTCTTAATTTTGATTATACTAATTAGGCAGGACTTAACATAATATTGAACAGTTTTGTCTTGATTGGTAAGGTTTTAATTAAAACGACAATAGTTACCTCGGGTGCAATTAGCATGATCTTGATTAGTATGCAGCTAATTAACATAAGCCTAATTCGCATTATCTTGATTAGCATCATAATATTAAGGTCTAATTAGGATGATTTTACTTAGCGTGCTTATAATTAACGTCGCGTTAATTAGCCTGGCATTAGCTAGCACGGTCATAGCTTTACATGGCTTCATTAGCATGGTCTTAGTAAGGTATGGCTTTATTAGCTCGGTCTTAGCATGCCTTGGCTTAATTAGCTTGGTCATAGCATCTCTTGACTTATTTAGCTAGGTGTACCGCCCAGCCACTTAGCTAATCAGCCGGGCGCACGTCCTCGGGCAGCGAGCACACCATGAAGGGATGAAGAGGGCGCGCGCCAGTCGAGCAACGCGCAAGAATGGGCAGGCCGACCATGATGATTGTACACGTGGCCTCGGGTTTAGCTACGGTCGCGATATTGTAAGGTGCTCGGCCGGAACTAATCTCAGAGCCCACCGTGCTAATTATTCTAAAGAATACTTAGTACAGACATTAAAAGCTTCAAAACGAATTTAAACAGCCCCTGCCTTTAAAAAATATCATCAGTAAACCTTTCTGGCACTTTTATGGCATGGGTGCACTTCTGCATTCAGTGGAACGACAAACAAATGAAAGAAGATGCCTCTGGTTTGAAAACACCGCCCAATTTTGTCGACCGTCCTTGACGTGACGCCGCGTTCCATCGTAACCAATGGAACACAGCGCGCGCTGAAGGGTGGATCTCACCTTTTCGTACTGTTTGCTCGTTCGAAAGGGGGTGTCGCCAGAGCTCGGAAAGATCCCGAGCTTCGCCAAGCTCGGGCCATCCTGCATAGCGCCCCTGTTCTTGTCTGTTTTCTGTATCAGCAGTTTTCTGTAGTTTTGCGTACATTTCCTGTTATTACTTTTCTGCTTTTCCATAGAGATTTTTCGTTTCTAATTTCTTCCCAGAAAACAGGCTTATTGTATATGCACACATTCTTTCTGTTATTCTATAGAAATTTTCTCTTCCTAGTACCACGTTCAAATAATAAAGTAGTGCACGCTTTGTTCTCAATGGCGTCCAGAATCCGCAATGCTTTGCGGCATTCCCTGCAAATTGAGTGTAGCGCGGCATAAGCGCAACACTTTTCATTTCTTTCCCATCTTTCGTAATCATGTAGGAACCCTCAACAGAAGGCACATGACACGACCGCCGACATGCAACTGGTATTTGTCGAGTTTGGCATTAATTTTTCTCGAAGTCTGAATTTTACTAATTTGCAAGATGGTCAATGTCGGCTTCACGCTTTGCTCTAGAGAAGGCTTTTATTTTACCAAGCGTCGCACTTTTGCAGCGGATGAAGCACGATGGCAAACTTTTAGGCGAATTGATGTGATGCCCAAGGTCTTGAGAACTCTAACATAACTTTTCTGTGAAAGAACAGGTAAAATCTAACAACGTTTGGTACTTATTACGAAGTGGCTCTGATATTTACAGAAAATATTTGTTTACAGGGTTGAATTGATAAATTACATCATTTCAAAAACAGACTATTCATTTTTGCCGAATCCGAGAAATTTCATGTGGGTAGAACAGAAAATACCTGTAAATTTTATGTTATTTAACCTACATTTTTTACAGTGTAGTATGCTGTCGTCGTCGCTTGGCGTAAAGCTCCATGTGTAGCAAATTGCGCGCTCGCTCGCGCCAACGAGAAGTCTTCTTCCTCCTGTTTTTTGAGCGCCTTGATGGTGATCACTTATCATCATCAGCAAAAAAAAAAAGAACTAGTGCGTTTGGCGTAACGCAGGTAGAACTACGTATAAAAATAAAAAAAGGAAGCGAAAGGGAAAATAGGAAAAAGGAAGAGAAAGGGAAAATAGGAAAAAATAGAAAGATGAAGAAAGAGAAAGATATACATAAAGAGAGAGGAAGAAATAAATAGAAATAAAGAGAAAAAAAGACAGAAAAAGACACGGAAAAAGAGAAAAATAAAGAAAGAGAGGAGGAAAGAAAAAGCGAAGAGAAACAAAGAACGCTGTCCAGCTCCACGCTTCCTTCAGGCTTGGTACCCTTAGTGCGAAGCTGCCTTCTTAGATTACAGCTAAGTCCGAGTTAACTGTAACACACTGCTTAGTGAAGATGAGAAGGTATAACCTTTACAATTAGCCAGGGCATGAGGACGCACTAAGGATACGCATGTGCCCGTCGGCATGCTCTCACAATTATATCTCTGCGAGCTTTTAAGTGCAGCTTGACGAACGATTTTTCGGTGCAAACAGAGAATGAGGACAAAAACAAACGAGAAAAAACGAGATAGGAGGCCAGCTCTCGTTTTTTTAACACGAAAGTGCTTTATGCCGGGGTTTACGATGACTTCAATGACGCATTTCCGTCACGGAAATGACGTCCAAAAATGCACACGATCATAGCAAAGAAAAAAAAAGTGACGTCCCCGGGAGTTGAACCCATGACCTCTCGGTCCGTGACAGCAGCAGCCGGGCACGCTATCCACTCCACCCCGATCGCATACTCTGGAGGCTGTACAAACGCGCCTTTTATATTAGATGCGAAGCAGCTCTTTGACTAGCCTGTGTAACGCTGTCCCTCCGTGCGTCCGTACGAACGCGCCGCAACGCGCTCCCCTCGCCGCAGGTGTTGGAGCGGTGCCAAGTAGGTCACGGCGTTGACGTCACGCTCCCCTCGCAGTGCGCGCTGTCGTCACTCTCTCCCTCACCTGCCGCGCGCTCGCCGCAGCGCCCGCAGCTGCCGCCTCGTTCGTTCGCCCGCAACACCTGCCACTACCGCCGCTCGCTACACCGCCGACTCGTCGGTTCACGCGCAAAAAATTAACACCATCTTCCCAAAGGGAACCCTGATGGGATGCGAAGCAGCAGCGTTGCGCACGGGTGGCGTCACGGGTTGAACGGCGCAAACGCAGTTGCTGCGGTGAGCGCTGGAAGATTCGTTTGAAGCGATGGCTGGCGTAGGTCTTGTCGTTTCTTCAGGGTGGACACGGGCGCTGGACCGGAGCTGGCGCGTTAGCGCCGTTCAACCCGTGACGCCACCCGTGCGCAACGCTGCTGCTTCGCATCCCATCAGGGTTCCCTTTGGGAAGATGGTGTTAATTTTCTCTCACTTTCCTTTCACAGTGCTCTTGGTCGGCGGTGAAGTAATGAATCATGATCGTGGCCACCGCGATTAGCTCCTGCAACGCGTCAATGTTGCGCGTCCGTCCAATTCGGCCCGTTTCCAAAAGAAAAGTGCAATTTTGTCAAAGCACACCGCGAGGTGAAGACCCTAGCCCAAACGTCGGCCTCGCTCATAGCCTTCATCCACACCAAAAATAGCTATGCGACGCGCGCTTGCCTCTCCTGGCTGTAACACCGCTTTCCACGCTTACACTCGCCCCGAGAAAATCGCGGCCGGGCTACAGGGGAGACAAGACGCGCGTTGATTTCCCTCTAGTCCTGCCGTGGTGTTCAGCTCTTAATATCTTAGCCCAAGTTCTGCGTCCAGTCAGCGAGGCTCTTCTGGCTCTCACACCACTCTCTCTGATTACGTTCTTGCCGTTTACTACTACAGCTAGCTCAAGAGTTTGTTTAATCATTGATTATGGATGTTAGTCGTCAAGGATGGAGATATGTCACCAAGCGTCAGCGGGGCGCATCCACATTAAAACACCGATAGACATTGTGCAAGCTCTGTCATGTCAATGTACAGTAAACATTCAACTATTCCTGTAAGGACACGTTTTGTTTTCGTGTTATACCGATTCGTATGACGGAAGGGATCAACTATGTCTTTTTTTTTTCTCGTTCTCGGTTTGCGCCACAAATCGTTCGTTACGCTTTGCACCAACTCGCCCAACGTTATACTTTCTTTGAAGCACAATAATTTGGCGCCAGAATTTCGTCGTTTCGAGTTATGACACTTGCCTACTCATGCTTTGATACATCGCCGTAAGCACCAATACGGACTATTTTGCATATAGTTGTAACCAACTGCGCTACTGCTGTGTGTGCACCATACGAACAACAGTGATTACAGCAGGTGTTGACGTTTAACTTGTCACATCGTGGGCAAGGAACACGGACTGCGTGTACTTACTTACACGTGAACTTAATTTCTTACTGGTATTTTCAGCACTTCCTTACCTGCATGACACAACCGATGCACCAGTTTGTTTTTGAAGCCCATATAAACCTGAAATTGGCAGCGAAAATAAAAATTGATCCCTTCTAACGCAAAGCTCTGAACGTGGGCTTTTGTCTATCGAGAGGTTCCTTTAGAACAAGCATTGTGTTTTAGCCCAACAAAAACGGAAAGAAATGCCACAATGATTAGAGTTTCAACCATAAAGCTACTTGCGTGGTATGACTTTTAGAAAAATGCAACATGGAGCCCTTTTTGTATCAGTGTTAACGAGTATAGATATACAAGTACTTTCATCAGGAATTACGCGTTCGCGTCATCTATGGACTAGCTATAAATAGCCGCGGACGCAAAGAAACGTGATTAAGTCGCTAGTTTACCGGCATGTATCCGAGCGGCGTTACTTCATCGGCTATCCGATAGCCGATCAAGCAATGCCACTTGGATACTTGCCGGTATACGGGAAACATTAATGCTATTCAGCTTCAAGAATTGACTAGAACTTATTTTATTTTGCTTATTTCCAGCGAACAATGACGCTTTATTGCTTGCCTTTCTGCATCAATCTTGTAAGATATGGTCTCATACTTGCACTTCTCTTTCGCGCAAATTACAACTTCTAAAGCATCTCACATTGATCAAATCTCTTAATCACTTACTCTAGCCGCACCATTCACGTCACAGTACTCAATTCTTGGATTAAAGTATTAGTCGTTAGGCAAACAGCCACTTTTGTTAGCATTATTCGTGCACACGTGTGCCTCACTGTTGGAAAACCGGGGTTCCTATCCACCAAATTTCGTTTTCATAAGTGTTATTTTTTTTCCACCTGTCCTTTCTTGCGCTGTTGTTACATAATGTTCTTTTTTGTCAGAAAGCCGGCTGCGCTTTCCGGCATTCTGATTGGCTGAAATATTGTCTTGCGAACATTTTTAGCTGAACGCGTTTGTGAATACGGGCCCTGGTGCATAGTATCGGGTGTGAACAAAATGAATAAAAATAAAATGCGTAGTACAAAAACCCTGATTAGGAAGACGGTTGCTAACGTTGCTGCGTCACAAGTTTCCGGGTCGAAACATTTTCTCGGTCGGTCTCTTCGAGCCTTCGTCATCCTGTGAGATCCTGTCGCGTGGGCATTGCTCTTTTAAGGTTGATATAATTGACTTAAATGTCTTCCCCTGGTCACACGCAGGAAGACTTGAAGAACATCCAAAACGTGACCCGGTCGTTGCCCAGGACCGACGTGGCGCGGCTCACGGAGCAGACGAGGGGCAACCTGACCTTGCTGGTGCGCAACCTGACCGGGGCTCTGCCTGTGCTCATGCGAAGGATGGCCACGCAGGGAGCCGAGAGCTCGCGGCCGCTGAGGGGAATTTGTGACCGCGCTCTCGCACAATCTCAGGAATGCCTCGTTCGCTCTGTCACACAGTGGCAACTCGAGTGGAAACTCCACTGGCAGCACACTCCCCACGGCCAGTCACGACCTCCTACAGGCGTACGACGGCTTCCAGTTGGCCGTCAACAACGGAATGCTCGCCATGTCCGACTTGGTGCGCGGATCATTGAAGCTCGTCAACCCGGCCAACTGGCACGTTGGCCGTGTCGGGCTTGGCGCCGGAGACGGACACACGCCACAAGCTGGCATCAACAAGTTCATCGGGCAGCTCTTCAGGAGGAGAGGCTAGGCGTTTATAGCGTAGTTT
Source organism: Rhipicephalus appendiculatus (assembly GCA_030522465.1). NCBI lineage: Eukaryota > Metazoa > Arthropoda > Arachnida > Ixodida > Ixodidae > Rhipicephalus > Rhipicephalus appendiculatus. The sequence goes on from JALIZH010014949.1 coordinate 31,647, forward strand.
CACGTGTGTGGATATTTTTTCGCGTGACGTAGGCGGGGACCACCAGTTGCGAAGCCGAAGCCAGCTGCCATGTCGAGCGTCATCAAGTTCATCTCGCCAGCTTTGTCAAACAGAAGCTGAGTTTGTGTTCGCACAGTTAATTCAGTAGGCATTTCATCGGGAAGGTAGCCAAATACATGTCGGGTATACAGGGAAACGTAAGTTTGGAATGAGGTAGGCACCCAAACACTGCCGTCTTGAAGAACTTGGGTACATGCATTCCTTCTGCAGCTCCTGTGACGGGACATACAGTGCTAACTTAAGCAGCATTATGGAGGGAGATAGAGTACGTTCGTCTGTCTTGAGAGCGCACTTTTTGTTGCTTTTTTTATATTACTATGGAAGTTAGGATTGTAATGAAAAATGATTGCAGACCGAGAATAAGGCTCCAAGGCAGATGAAAAATACAAGACTTTCTCAACGAACGTTTGTTGGATATGTGAATATTGTCGAGATGAGTCTTTTTCACGGCAGGTGCGGGCTCGACATCGGACAGAAGGAAATTATAATGTCGGGAAATTATGTATTTGAAAGAAGTGGGACTCGTTACCATAAATAACATAAGCATACAAACGGTACTGTCAGCCACGCTACATTTGTTTAGTTCTATATGCAATAACTTACCAACACTAGAACGCCTTGCCTTAGTGGAGCATCTCTGAGGCTAATTTCGGTCCCCAAGGGCCAGAAAAACCAACATGTGCTTTTTTGTTACATGCAGCTCACTCGCGTGCAATGCTTCATCTTGATTATATATATATGTAAATAAACACTGAAGCACATAAACTATGCTCGTATTTTTAGGCTTATGTACACGCGAACTGAATCAGGTAAGTGCAGTCCAGTTATGTACACATTTTGTCCCAGGGCGGATGCAGTTACATCCGCACGCCTGCTGCTGCACGACTCTGCCTTTAGAAGTTTGCATACGCCAATAAGCATGTTGAAGTGCGTCCCACAAATATCCTAAGAGTTTTCCTACTCACTTGGCCTTCGAGAAAATAGAAATAAATGAGGCCATGAGGTCCTTTAAAAGTTACGTGCGCAATAGCATTCTATCAAAATGTATAGTAGTGTTATTATATTATTAACAATGTTATGCAATATTATACTGTTATTGAATATATGTTATTCCGTCAAAATTATAACAGCGTTATTGTATTAATAATAGGGCTGTGAACGCCTGCTTAAAGCATAACAGTAGTATTGTAATTAAACATACAATGGGAACCTGAAGAGGTACGCCAGCTGTTTTGTCCAAGTGACGACCAATTTTAAGGATACCACACTGTTTCACACACACACACACACACACACACACACACACACACACACACACACACACACACACACACACACATATATATATATATATATATATATATATATATATATATATATATATATATATATATATATATATATATATATATATACATACACACATACGCACGCACGCACTGATCTTTGGCACTCGTAAGTCACATAGTACGCTTGCTAGTGCGTTACAGATTGGTTTACGCGTCCGAATCGTTCAGCAATTTTTCCTATAATCAAGTAAAAGCAACAGCATAGTGGAAACTGTTCGAAGGCCGGGTTGTTATCACAGCGGCGCTTAGACTGTCTACTTGTAAAGCAGTGTAGTTAGTCAAATGCGTATTGGTAGCTTAACCTCAACGACTATACCGTGCATCTGGTCTGGACTATTGAGGGTATACGCGTATGACGTCTGCATATGAGCCTCTGACTCCAGTGTGCGCTAGCTCACACTCGACGTCGCAACAAGGCCTTTATTACATGCGAAGCATTTATTTGCGTACTGCAGGCACTTTTAGCGTGTCTATCTATCTATCTATCTATCTATCTATCTATCCGCCTACGTCTGGGTGCTCTCGTGATCACCCCCTTAACTTGAGGTAAACCAAAATTAGTATGGGACGGTAATATTGTTTGACAGATATGACTCGCTGGTCACGACATGAATAATGTGATGATCCCGTCGCGCACGTCGTCAAACCCTTTCCGCCAGACACGTGTGGCACAAACCGCATACCACGGGCGGGTATGTGCCACAGCTATGCGGGTATGTGCCACAGCTATGCGGGTATGTGCCACATGTGATTGACAGTTTATATCTACCCATTGGTAATTTTAACGCGAAAGCGTTAAGGAAAGGCTGACATCAGCAGCGTTGACCCGACGAATGCAAAGAATAAATGTCAGGGTCCCAGCAGGAATCGAACCCTAGCATTCTGCGTGGCAATCAAGTATTCTAGCACAGAGCCACGCCAGGTCTCGCAACTACTTTTCAAGTAGACCCTATAATGTTAGTGAAACGTCAATTGTGGTTGCAGTGCTGCCTATCCAATTTTTATAAACATTACATATGTACTCCTATGATACAGCCCTCACGTCGGGTTAACGTCAGTTGTAGTTAAGCGCCATCAACTGAAATTCATTTATGTAGCAGTGCCCAGGGCTACCATCCTCGTGAGCACAAGCGCTACATATCAGCTTATCCGCTTCTGGTGTTGCTAATATCCATGTTGCTGTTGGCATCGTTACGCAAATGTAAACAACTGGTTATAGAAAACATATGCGACAGTTCAGCATATGTCTGTGCGTACAACATTTGTATATATACAAATGTTGTACTCGTTGTACAAATATGTCTCGAGCGTCATTTCGTAACGTTTCGCAACATTTCGCTCAACAAAAAATTACACCACAGTCACCTTCTCTCCGCATGATTCGCATAACATCGATTCCAAAGGTACGTGGGATCTGCCGATTTTATTTCTTTTATTGACACGATCTTTAGAGAATGCTTTGCTTTTCGTCTTTCCGTCTCGTGCCATTCCTTTATCACTGACCCATTCTCCCGGTAAACTTTTGTGTCTGTGGATTAGAGGTGTCTTCGCCGGCAAAGCAGAGCTGAAAAAGCGTTTAATAACTGAAACAGATAAAAATACGTCAATTTTAGGCATACCTTCCAGTCTGACTCCAAGTGCGCGATCTACTCTCGTGTCAATACTTCGGTTTCTTCTTTCTTCATTTCTTTTTACAGAGCCTCTTTGATTTCTATCTTTTTAACTTCAAAGCAAAAATTATGGCGACTAAAACAACATGCATTTCATGGTATTATGCACGACATACCACTGCGATGCCCTTCATGCATTATCGCACTATGATACGTCAATTCTTCGCCGACTGAAGCGGTACAACACAGGTAAGTGAGAGTCACGGTCCTGCCGCGAGCAAAAGAAACAAGGTGACCACAAACAGCAGTAGTAACATTGCGGCTGGCAACAAAAGGGTAAGTTTCTAAAGCACTGAATTTGGGTATAAACAGCGCTAGTATTACTAAAACATCTTTCTATGCAAGAAATATTGCAGTTAACAAAGCGAAAACGTTCAGCCATTACTATCACGCCGTGGTGAACGCACTTCACGTCCATTGATGGGTTTCATTTTTCGATGGAAATCGAGGTGATATGGGTGATCGCACTTCGCTCTTTATTAATGAAATCTGAAAAAAAAAAAATAAAAATCTACGGAAAGCGTACACTGCAGACGTAAGCATCCTTCCACGTGAACTGCTCAATGCTAACGTAACATTCGGCCTTATAGCTGACCTTGAGTCTACTTGGCTGATTTCGTTAGTTCATAGTCAGATTAAATACCACCCGTGAACATCGACGCCTTTCAGTGATCCTGGTTCAGTTGCTGATTAAGAGTACGAGTGAGTCCGGTCTGATTAAATAAAATAAAATATTGAGTCTTACCTGACGAAACAATGACAGTTCCTGGGGTTCAACGTGCCAGAACCGCGATATGAGGATCAGGCGCGCCGTGACTTCAGATTAGTTTTCGCCACCTGAGGTTCCTTGACGAGTACCTGTATCTACATACATGGGTATAATTGCTTTTCCCCTCCCGCCTATCGAAATGGAGCCGCCATGTGCGGGAATCGAACCCGCATCCTCGAGCTTTGCAGCGCGACATACTTGCTAAACTACCACGCCGGGCCCGAAAGAGAGCGTAATCTGACAATGCAGCATGCCATAGTTGAGCACTCGGCACTTATTTCAACCAGTGTGGTTCTTTACTATAGGCACCCCAAACACGGCACAATAAAGCTTTTTCATGAAAACGCCGGAAGTGAACCCCTTTCCTCGTTCCAGTAGCAGAGGCCTTAGTGTAAGCAAAATACTTATTCTTACACCAAGGCGGCAATCTTGGCACGTTGGTAGTCTAATTTTTAAGGAACATAAAGCGCACAGGAGGCGATGACACAACGAATGGAACACACACAGCGCCATGTGTGTGCGTGTGCGTTCCTTCGTTGCGTCATCGTCTCCGGTGCGTTTATAACCGTTATAATAAATTATTCTTGCACCGTGGTCTCCGCGAAAAAGACTTCTGTTGGTGGCTAAATTTTACGAGTGTGAAACGAAGTTGCGTGTACTTGAGACCTATGTGTGTCAGTGACGATGTTTCTATTACAACCTTACTTCAAAAACCATTAGCGTCGTTTCCGCGATAAAACAAGTAGCGATAATTTTGAGATACGCATCACTGATATTCCCTGCACATATTCGTTAAAGTCTGCCGGGTTCCTTTTTCCAGGAGCGCAAAAATATGCTGTTTTGGTAGAGTTTCGGCAGGGGCCGGGAGAACTGCTACCGCAGAACATAAAGCCCCCCAAGATGAATAGGCGTTTCGAGACTATTGCGCTTCGGGAAGGGTGAATGCGCCGTGGCATCGTGAAAGAGAAAGAGAATAAACTTTTATTGTGAGCAAGCGCACTGTGCGCCCAAGGTGGGCGGCCTCCTTATTCCAGGCAGCCACGGGCCTCCCGCGTTCGTTGAACCAGGCTTCGCTGATTCTTCAGGCCTGGGTGCGATAACTTGACATCCCACTGCTCTTAGGTCCCCGATGGGAAATGAGGCAGCCGTGGCATCTTGCAAAAAAGAATTAAGGCAGCCTTCGAACTAGTGGTGCCAAGCCTGAAGAAAAATGCGGAGTTCGGAGGCCTTCTACGCTTCTATTTATGTTAACACGAAAGAGTTTTATGCTGGGGTCCACGAAGACTTCACTGACGCATGCCAGTCACGGATATGACGTTGGTAAGATGCACGCGCATTTTACCAACGTCATAGCCGTGGACTTTTTTTACCAACGTCATATCCGTCATATCCGCCTACGACTTTGTGCTCTCCTGGCCGTATCGTTAATGGGATTTATACCAAATTTGGTATGGCATAACATGACCGTATGACGAACATAAATGGCTGGTCATATCATGAAAATCATGAATAACTTGTCATGAAAAGTATGATTTACATGCCACACTCATGGCGCGCTCGCGTTAGTGTAGACTAACGGATCAGAACGAAAAAACTATAAGAAAAAGTACCGCCACCAGAAATCGAACCCAGGACCTCTCGGTCCGCGACGATAGACGCCCAGCGCTCCAACCGACTATTCTTATGTCGCACATGCACGAGGCTCCGCAAACGCGCCTTATATCTTTCACGCATTCTCTCGCCCGGTTCTCTCGGATGGTGGGGCAAGGCGGGACGTGGCGGGGTCACCGTCTGTGAGCGGTGAAGTACTGCGTCATGACACTAACTATCGCCGATAGGGAGCGATTCGGCGATGACACAGCCAGGGAGACTACATGACGGCCGGTCATGTAGCAGAGGGGTTCTCAAACACTCTGGCCTTGGGGAACGCAAAATGTTGTTCCAGCGTGCCGCGGAACCCATTTTTTCTGAAGCACGAAGAGAATCAAAAGCGGGGGGATGGGGGGTAGGTAGGTTATAACGCCTCTCGACGCACGCAACCACAGTATTAGCACTGCCCACGTTGGCCTGTTCTCTTTTCTTTAATATTGAAGGTTATCGCTATTTATGTAGAACTTCCAATAATACACAGACTTGCGATTCATCCCCTGCGCCGCTCCGCGAGTCGCAAGGAGCCTGCCGAGCACGCACTGCATGCTTCAGGCAGCGCGCAGCGTAAGCAATGTGTGCACTCAAACGAAGCGCCGGAGGTACAGAGGCCCGCTTCATTTTTTGGTGGGCGAACCCTTACAAAAATTCTTATTGAAAAAACATAGAGAAGTTATTGAGCAATGTCAACAGATGACATTGAAAAAACATAACGGATCAATAGAAAAACCGTTGAGGAAGTTGTTGACCATCGTTGAAAATTGGCCCGCGACTTTCAATTGAAAAACCATAAATCAAATCAATATAATCAATATTGATTTATCGTTGAGAAGGAAATGAACTGACAATTGCGAATACATTGCGAATCAATGAAAATACCGTTGAGGAGGCAGTTGTTGACCAGTATTGAAAATTGGCCCGCGACTTTCAATTGAAAGACCATAAAGCCATTCAATATAATCTATATTGATTTATCGTTGAGAGGAAATGAACTGACAATTGCGAATACATTGCGGATAAATGAAAATACCGTTGAGGCAGTTGTTGACCAGTATTGAAAATTGGCCCGCGACTTTCAATTGAAAAGCCATCAAGCAAATCAATATTGAGTTTTCGTTTAAAAAATGGTGAATGCCAAATTGACGTATTGTTGAGATGTTTTCACTTTCAACAGTGAAGGGTTATTGAAACATGGCTCAAACTACGAGCCTAACTGATATTATTCTTGCTTCGGGAGAATGGCCAAACATAAATGCAAGCACATGTGTACAGCAAGCCTAACTCAATAACCTTGGGCCTGCAGGACAGAAGTGCCCACATTTACATTTGCCCATTCTTTCAAAGCAACAATAATCTCAATTAGGCAACATAGCTTCAGATTCGTGCCAGCGGGACTAAAACCTTTCAACATAATTAATGGTTACACTGCTTGTTTTCACACAGCGTAAGGTGCAGAAAAGATTATGTTAAAAGATTACTGAACTCTTTGTATTATATCTTCAAAGTCCATCGAAGCCAATACTAACACCAGTCTCCTCTACAAACAGATATACATACAGAACATAATTTAGCACTGTACATGCCTCCCTCTACCCATTGAGGTAGTGTATGGATTGTGCAAGCACCTGTGAGTTAACGACACCTTTCTTACACTCGAGGTTACAACACCAATGCACAGGCAAAGCAGCAACACATGAACATCGCCATGAACTTGTATTCTACTCAACTAGCATGTTTTAATGTATACTAGCCGAGTTTCGGTGAAACTTGGCAAAAAATACAAGAAAACACAATTTTCTAAGTAAAATATTTATTTTTTAGCAAGCAATTTTTGTTCAAATTTTTAAATATTTGCAGTTTGATATAGCAGAGTACTTCTCGCTACTGTGCAAACCGCATCCAATATGACAAAATAATTTGAACACTATAGAAAGCACCATTTGAATAAATAAAAATAAAATCTTAGGTGACTAGACATGCCAGAAACTAAAAATTGCATAACGCTGCAGGCGGGGCACGCCACTATGGGATGAAATGTCCAGGAGTGAACAGGATTCATACTGGTTTTGAAGTCCAAATTGAAGAATTTTCAAGGATTCCTATAGAAGATTTTTGGAGGACACAAAGAAGCATCCCAAATACCAATTTTCTGCTCTAACAAAGTTTCCAAAACAATATGGGCAGCTTTATGCATTCAAAGTACGAAACTTCGATTCAACCAATAAAATCCTAGAGGCAGTGAAGCCAAGGAAGGTATAGGGGACATTATTTGTAGGTTTCGACTGTAGAGCAGTGAGTATGACACGAATGGAAAGGAATTCAAGTGGATGAAAAACCAACTTGCCGCTGGTAGGTACTAAATCTACAACCTTGGGAAATGCTTCCGATGCTCTACCTGATCACATCAGTTCCTAACGTGCGCAAAACTTCACGGCATTACGCAGCTACTAGGACATCTTTCATATTAGATAAGTCATTTTGTTCAGTTCCCACATTTTACTTTTTCAGTATTTAGGAAACTGTTGTTTTATGAAAGTGACGTACATACGACGCTTCTACTTTTCCGGATTACTGACCGGCTAAACAATGAAATGGCAATGACCGCTTCAAAATTTTTTCCCCATTTTCACAATTTCGTTGAATACATGTTTACAGTCATCACGCTTCTCCTGTTTTTGAAGTTTGATAGGGATTGAGTCAAATGTGAATTGGACTTCTGCCAGTAGAGCAAGCAACTTAGCAAATACCCTCTAGGTATAAAGTCAAGGTCTTCATATACACAAAATAGAAATAGAAAGCATTACATGGTAGCCAATCACTAAGCCTGCGCAGCAATGCCTGCAGCTTTAGTCTGAAGTACTTGCTTTCTAGCACAGAGCATAAGCTCTTTTTTTTTCAAGTTTGCCTGCATAGGACAGTGGATGTTTGTTGAGCTAGAAGATCTATCGCACGACCGAGACCTAGCCATAGAATGGGAGAAATCAGCACAAGCGCTGGAAGTGAAGTCGAGTCCTAAGAAGCCAAGTCGAGAGAAAGGGGGAGAAGGCGAACCAGCAGCGGCGGAATTGAAATGAGCGATAGGTCAACCGATAATGCAAGCAGGGGAAACACAGTGGCAAAGACATCACTGAGCACGACATGTTCCCTCAGTTTGCTGGACGAATGTTTACCGACCATAGAAAGCAAGTAGTATAGTCAATATTAGATACCACATGCCAAGAAATTCCAAAGGTTTTTTAAGGAAAGAAACCAATTCCAGGTTTCTCAAGGGCCCTGAAAATGTACTCTCCAATTTCAAGGGTTTTCAATCGTTTAGAGGACCTGCATGCACACTCAGTAAGGAGCAGATCACAATTTAATGTGGAATGTGTGCGCTATGAATACCACCAAAATACATGATTGCCTAAGCTTTATCAGGAGCTCACTTAATGTAACTGTGCATAAACATAAACATTACAATATTGCAACCCTTGACTAGTGAATGTAATTGGTGTTAAATTAGCATAATGTGATCCTTCATTTACTTGCACATTATAAAACCACAGTCATTCACTGTTAGTTGCACCATCCATCTTCGGCTGTTCGGGCGACTTCGGTTCCCTCGACAGAAGAGGTGCCAGGGTGTTCTTTACATTCGTCCCGGGCGATTTACGACAGATGAAGCCTGCGAAAGAAGGACAGGGCACTTATAACTAAAACTTCCAGAAGAAAAATATAATATAGTATGCACAGGTCATAATGAAATTCTTTCATTAGTTCTGTGTGGGTGTAGCTGCAGTAAAGGCTGGGACCGAGCTTGTTGGTATCGCGATATTTTGAAAGCAGTGAGCACACGAAGACAAGGACAGAGAAAAAAATGACACACAGAGCACTACTTCCAACTAATATTGATTGCAACAAAAAAAATATATCCAGCCAAAAAATGAACAAACACAGGAAACGGTGAAGGAGACAGGAAAGCAGCTAGACAACCAAACGTAGTCAAGCCGTTTCCCTGTCTTCTTCGCCGTTTCCTATGTTCGTTAATTTTTTGGCGAATTATATTTCCTTCATGCAATGCACCAACTAGCCCAACGACGAGTGTTATTAGAACATTTATTGCAACACAAGCACGCCATATATATGCAGTTTCTTTGCTCATCTCGTGGTACCACGCATGCTCAAGAACAAGACTCACATTGTTTCTTCGCTAAAGATTCGTTGCCATTTCTGTGCGCAGTTGATGCCTTTAATCTTTAGCGACAGCTGTGTTCTTGAGCAGGCATGTTACCACGACATGAGCGAAGAAATTGCACATATGTATTGCCATAAATATTAGATGGAAGTAGTGCTCTGTGCGTCATTTTTTCACTCTCCTTGTCTTCATGCACTCACTGCTTTCAAAATAACTGCAGTGCATCACCAGCATTGTGCATTCCTCAGTAAAGAATGCAAAAGAGGGCAAGAACAAAAAGTACGCTGTGCAAAAACTTTATGAACACCTTCAAAGCCAAAGGTGTGAACCATACTTTGCCATTTTAGCTGCAACATATTTTCCAGCTATACATATAACAGAAATCAAAAGAGACAGGGCAGAGCTCTTGCCTTCAACCGGTGAAATTCATTCACAAATGCAAGTTATCCCCTATGGGCTAACAAATGCTCCAACAAGTGTGCTAGAAATGAACATGCAAGCAGGTCAGCAAAAGCTTTCACTGACGACAGAAGTCAGTCGGTAAGGTTCTTAGTAAAATATGCCACTTCTCGCCCTGCGGGTTCACAAATGATACAATTACATTTTTGAACCAGCCATGAAACTGCAGCAATCTTCCTGCCAATCTGTCAAGTGAGCAGTCAGAGCCCACATGTCCAGTTAAAACATGGGTTACATTTTTAATTTTAAGAGTCCACCAATAGGATGCATTGCTCGGTGCTTTTACTTGCACATACAGTGGCTTCCTTGCACGTGTCATTGTTTAAATTTCGTCAGCTGAATCCTAGTGCTCTCTGGCAGTTGAGCTACCAAAAAGACTGAGCTGCCTCTGCCCTTCACTCTTCCCATTTCTGTTCAGCAAACTAGCCCAACTATTATTTAACTTTGCCTACTGAGTAACAATATGTTTAGTAAGAAAAGTTACAAAAACTACAAGGCATTTTGTTGGTCACGTGCTATGTGACGTCAACAGGCAGAAAAAGAGTGTTCCACACTCGCCGTCATGGCTACTAGCGTCACTGACTGACGCTCCCATGTTTAATGCACATATATAGCCCATAAAGTGGACGGCGGATGGCCGCCACAGTAGCTCAGTTGGCAGAGCATCAGACGCATTATTCAAAGGTTGCAGGTTCAGTCCCTGCCTGCGGCAAGTTATGCTTTCATCCACTTTTCTTTCTTCACATTAACATTACATTTACTACTAATAACATCCCCTATACTTTCCTTGGCATTATTGTCTGTTAGTTCTCATTAATGTTGTGTCTAACAAACAAAAGCAAACCCTTAAAAATTTACACTTCTTGAAGACTTCAAGGCATTTTAAATAATTTTGTCACTTTACCCAAGTGAGATGCGAATAGCAGTAGAAAATTCGTATTGTGCAGCATATTTTTATTGCTCCTAAATGAAATTCCACCACGTCACAAGAATTAAGGGTAGCTTCATTTTATTTGTATTGTAAACACTAAAATGCTGGTAAGTGCATTTTGCATGTCATAATTACTGCTCATAAGCTTCTCTACAAAAAAAAAAAAAAAGTAATACCACTGCTGACAGCAAAGTGTGTTTTCAAGCTTAGGACATCATTTTACTTTGGTTTTAGTGCAGTTGTGCAAGCTGGTTACAATAAATCCTGCAAAATAAACACAACAGCTATCAGGAATGTTATGTCTTAAAAATGGCATATCCACTGTGGGATATATTTGCGAGAATATTAATCTTTTTTTTTTTAACTATAAACCCACACTTACTAACAAGCAGTCTACAACAGCCAAATGCTCCTTTAAAGTAAGAAATCACAAAAGAGTTGAACAGTTTCACAGTGGGATTCTAAGATACATGTCACGGTTTGTAAGAAGCAAAAGATAGCAGACACCAAACGCCAACTCAGAGCTGTTTGATTTAGTCAGCATGTTGAAAAATGTTATACATGTTTTCATTAACTAAGTAGCGAAGGTGATTGATGGTGTTTTATAAATGGCCAAGGTGCTTAGCGGCAAACAAGCACCAAACATCAAATGTAAATATAAGGGCACCACCAATCACACAAGTGGACACTGAATAACTCATCTAGCATACAATATAGTATTATCGCAGTGAAGGTTTTAATGGCAGACAGGACAATGTTAACCACCAAACTAAACATTAGCAGAACAATGTAAAAATGAATATGGAAGTTACTGGGCATTAAAGTGCAAGGAGCGTGCATGCAAAGATTTGCTTCATAAAGACAGATTCACAATAAATGCAGAAATGAAGTATGGTGAAGATCTAGAGGCACACTGTATGCAAGTCTGGCGAGAAGATAGTCAGCATGTCATCAATAGACATGGCAGCAAGAGTATCATTACTCAACGATAAGACACTTGATGTGTCCCTTGTTTCCTTTCCTCTGTGAAAATTACTTTTTGAAACTGGAATATGTGGCAGGGTTTTACTAATAACCTCCAATCGGTAGTCAGCACTCTGTCCGTGCTCCACCAGTCTTGCTCTTCATTAATTTTTTGTGCTGTTTCACACATAAAGGTAAAGAATAATACTTGGATGCCATAGTCCGCTGCCAGTTCATTTGTGCAACTTGGTTAGGGCAAATACAATGCCCAAGACGGCACCACTCCACTGCACAAGCATGCATACCTTACAACTTTTACCAAGGCTTTACTTCATCGTGAAACTCTGAAAATCACTTTAATTCTGCCGTGCATAGACGTTTGCTCAGTCAGACATCTTGCTATGGCGCAGTGCAGGTAGTTGACACTTCATTTCTGAATATTAGTCTTGATCTAAGGTGTCTCTTCTATAATCTTTTCAACTCAAAGCATCCAGTACATTGTACCACAAACATGTACTACACGGCCAAGTGGAACATGTATATGACGTGCACTTGCTATTACGTGTTTCCTGTCTTGGAGTTGCTCACAATATGGGTGGAATAAGTTTATCATTTGAAAAAAATCTTATCTGTCTATTTGCAGTGATGGAAACAAATGCGTACCATTTAATATGGCCTTGTCCAGACTTGCAGGAAGAATGCTCCCCTCTTTTACATCAAGTTGTCCACCACTTCAGTCCCTTGAACAGCTGTCTGTGCTGGGAACATGCATAACAGATACCACAAAAAGTTCCATAAATTTGCGCACAAAAGAGGCCTCATAGTACACAAGTAGTAAATATTAAACACGATGGCTTGACATAAGCATATGTTTATATACCAATATTGTCCTCGAAAATGGGCCCAGTATGCATTAAGAACAAGTATTAGAGGAGTAATTGCTCACTGCAAACAATTGTAATAATGCATTAGGTGTTGAACTTTCCTGCCCTTGTGTAACAAAAAAGGATGAAATATACAGCTTGCCATATAGGTCAATTGAACACAAGAAAACTTCAGCAGCACCCCCTTAACAAATGAATACATCTATGATAAATGTGCAATTTCTGTTCAATTTAATGAGCCCTTGATTCAACCCCCCTTTTGTTCTTTCATAGCGAGGGCCTCGTGCCAGCAAGCTTGATGCCCTCAGGTAGCATTTGAGCGTGTATTGGTCAGCTACCAGTTCGCAAAGAGATCCCGGGCTACGCGATACCAGCATGGCTGTGAATGCTGGTGTGGCACTGCCGGGATTACACACACAGAGGTGCCCACTGGGTGGATGAGAGAGCGACTTTGTGGTAGCTAAAGCGATGGAGTATCAGATGCAATACTTTGTTGTAGGTTCAGGCCCTGGCAGCAGTATGTTGTGTTTTTGTCCACATTAATTCCTCTTAATTTATGTCATAATTACAACACTACATTTAAAAACTACGAATGATCTCCCCTATGCCTCCCTTGGCTTCATCAGGTTGTGTCTAACAAAGAAAATAAGCCCTTGATTTATTCCCTTTCATTTGTTTGTTCAATTTCTCAGTGCTTTAAGCACGCCAGAGCACAAATCGCATACCGCGTTCTCTGATAACTAGATAAACAAAAGCAGCATTGTTGCCAGTTTCATGGAATCCTACACCTTAGTACTGAATCGTGCAAATAACAGCCCCATTTAAATTCCTCCTTCTTTATCAAAGCACCAAGGAAAACAAAAACTGTACAGTACAACACAATCAAGTAGTGTTTCAATGCACCAGCACAGCCTAAACCATTTGGGATAAGAAGCTGTTGCAACAGTGCTACTTCACTGTTACAAGAATTTGTGTTTGAACAGAAAGAAAATATGAAATGACAAGATAAATGTCTGGCCCAATTTTTTTTTCAAATACAGCAACAAGCAGAGCATGCACTTGCTTAATAAGCGTAACTTCAACTGACACTAACCATCAATAACTTGTTAACTACTTTTAATTAATGACTTGAGTGCAACTATACCAAGTTTTTTTTTCAAATGTCGTCACGTCCTCGTCATGTGTAGTTCAGAGGCGCCACGTTGCCGGCACGCCGGGCGCTCCTAGCTCCGACATCACCCATAAAATTCGAAGTTGAACATCTCGGATTACATGCCACGTTCGTGATTTCAAAGAAAAAAAAAAGGTTGGCATGCCATAACCTGGCACGCACTATATCGGTCTAACATCAACCACATCCCTCATGTCATTAATTAAAAAGTGGAGAAACGATTAGCTGCGTCAATGTAACTTTGCTTGCGGCAAAGAATTTACGCCTCGACTTAAGAGTTCTTGTGCGAAAATTACAGGAGCCCGACTGTCATACAACGTTTATAAAAAAATCTGTCATGTCCAAAAAGAAAACACGCTACATGCACGCTGTGCGACTTCCCATTAAATCAGTTTACAGTTGTCTGTGTGCAGGGGCGTAGCCAGAAATGTTTTTTCGGGGGGAGGGGGGCGGGGGGGCTCCTTGAAATGGTAAGTTTTCACTCTGTAAGTCATGGCGAAAAAAAATTTTCGATGGGGGCACGGGCCCGGTGTGCCACCCCCTGGCTACGCCACTGTATGTGTGGTACTTCCTGTTACTACTTGTATCTACAGCGCGATTCACACAAATGCACGGCTTCCAGTGGACTTCTTGTACACATCTAAGTGCTACGAGCAGCGACCTTGCGCAGCCAGATTATTATATTATCCAATGCACAATCGTGCTAATTATTTGCAAAAGCGACGCAGCACGGAAGACGGCAATGCAACCTGAGGCATGCTCTGAGCAGCGTAGCGTATGCATGACAGCATTAGGGAGTTTTCGAATAGCGTACGCAAAGCTTTGCGGTCTTTGCGGTCGCCCGCTATTTCCGTCACTTAACGGGGGCCCGCAAGCGGTTAGCGTACGACGCATGCGCAGTTGCGGCAAACGCAAACGCAAAGCTTTGCGTACGCTATTCGAAAACTCCCTATTGTGTTATTCTATCTGCGTCCCCGTCCACCTTTGCACGTTAGTTCATTATACCCATGCTTATTGAACTATAACGTCAAGTGCATGTGGAACTAGTACGTTTAGAAGCAGACCCACTTTTACGGCGACAAGGCATTGTACAAGCCGCTTCAGGCGACGATCTCGCACTGTACACAACCAAGGAATAACGGCTCAGCAACACAAGGCTTGCATGACAAGAGCACAGAATCGCTAATGGAAAGTGCATTCGTCGGCTTGTTTACAGCTGCAATCAACGCATACGGCAACACACACGGCCAAGCACAGAAAGCAAAGATGTCAGCGCAATGCATATTTCCGTATCAGGCCCTTTATCTTGCACAGCGGGGTAACTCGCCGCCCGAGCACTCTTCTCTGCATAAAAGTCGTCACGCACTAATGTAACTCAGTCACCCGATTTGAAAACATTCTTGAACTCACCGAAGTGTGGTATCCGCTGGTGTGAGTCCTGTGAGTCTCGTCAAAAGGCGCGCTTGCGATCCCGTTCAGACAAAGCTGCGCCCGCTGCACGTCCGTTGTTTGGGCCCACGACGACGCATCGCCGCCGTAGATTCCGTGTCAAACAACAACCCGAACCACCCGTACGCACCGACACGCAATGTAAGCAGTACTACGTGTCCATTCAACGACGATAACCACGCGTAATGTTGATAAACACGGTAAAAGTACGTACGCGAAGCAAACTTTGTTCGCAGCGAGAGCGTTCGAGTCCGGGCAAGCCTCGTCACCGCGCCTGACTGCGCTTGCGCGCTCTCCGGTTTGAACTGATTGGCTCTCGCTCAGCGGGCGCGTGATTTGAACTGCGTTGGCCTGGCTTAGCCTGGCAGCGCTCTCCTCCGTCCTTCGGCTACACCTTTCTGTTATGGCTAGAGTACAGCTCTCCCACAGTGGCGTTATCGCAAACCGAAATGAGTTTTTTGGAGGCGGGGTAGACAGATGCCATGACAGATGCTCTTTGGCTTTTGTGTTTTGTTTTTTGTTATACCTTGTTGCTGCCTATCTAGTGTTAAGACGTTAAAACTGTTTACCGATCGCTGTTTTTTTTTTTCTTTTTTTTATCGTTTCTTCTTGCCTTCGCGCATGTTGGCAAGATTCGCACGTGGTGGCGATGGCGCAGTTCGTTTGGGTCACTTCATTTTGTTTTCTTTTTATGCTTCTTCTAATAAACCTTCTAGTTGCGAGTAAGCGTTGTGTCCACTTCGTCCTGTCCTTTGGGCTGCTTTAAATAGTATGGAACCATACCAACGACCCAGCTGTCGACCATGCTAGAGTCTATTCACGGCCTCTTAGATCACGCCGACGTGCAATCTCGGAGGCCATGCCTTGTTCCCCACTTCTTTCTCGTACGCGCACCTTTTGTACGATCGGGCGTCAGCAACCGAGTCAGCTCGGTTCTTAATACTACTACTGCGCTTTTGTTGTTTAAACATATGCAGAATCTGTACACGAGGGGTGCGTTTTAATTACTGCTAGCAGTAAGAACTGTTGTCCTTACGGCTGGCTAAAAGTGTGCGTCCATGCGTGTGTAAAACAAAGGCACGTAGAAAACCCGCACCTTTTGACAACAAGTGTTCGCAGTACCAGTTAATACCTCTTCGTATTGAGCAACGAATAAATTTCACCATCAATTCCTCGCCCTTAGTCGCCCTAAGCGTGACGCATTGATGATGATTCAGCTGCAACTTCTTTCGTATTGATGTACTTTGTTAGCCTTAATTGATATATTTCAAGTGGCACACGTAAGGAAGTTCGTATACATACTATGAATTTCAAATCTCCCACTGAAACATTATTTAAAAGTACACCGCATGTCGTCGTAATAAAAGCAGGAGAAAACTTTTATAGAAGGGCAACAGCTAATCGAAAAAATATGGTTTAACAAACTTCGTTTCTGGGCAAGTTCGTTTACATTTGAATAGAAAGCCAATATACTGAATAGTAACCGCAATAAAAATACTGAATTCTTCTACTTATGTCTTGAAAAAAAAAAAGCTGTTGTCCTGTGTTCAATGTGATTGTTGTTCCGCTTCGAAGTTACGCTTTGCAGTTTTCCACGAAATACGTTGCCCTTGGCATCAGGGGCGTAGCCAGAAATTTTTTTTCGGGTGGGGGGGGCACCTCCTTGATTTCGGAGGGGGGCACCTGCCTGAAATGGTCATTTTTCGCTCTGCATGCCATGGCGAAAAAAAATTTCGGGGGGACACGTGCCCGGTGTGCCACGCCCTGGCTACGCCACTGCTTGGCATTGAAGAAACAAAGGCGGAACGGGCACACAGTGCTTGCAAGGATTTTATTCTCTTTTGCGAGTTACTGTGTTCGTTAAGTATCCGATCTATAAATACAAGACAATATTTACAAGTTTCCGATGGGTTTTTGTAGCATCTTTGCTCCCAGAGAAGTCAGAGTCAAAGAACCCGCGCATACACAAAAACTGTTCTCGGAGTGGTAAATAACGATGAAAGAGAACGACACGCACACCATCGGCGTACGTGACCGAAGAGGGAGGAGGGGGGGGGAGGGGCTGTTCAACCCCCCCCAGAATTATTTACCGTTGCATCCGTATATAAACACACGCATGACAAGCCCCCCCCCCCCCCCTAAAAAAAAAATAAAAAGCTTACGTCCCTGACGCACGCCATATAGAATTTGAGAATGTGCAAACCACGCCTGCACGCCCAACCTATCTTCATTTATCAGTCGTAGCGCGAGGTACAGGTTTCACAAGAAAGGGTCGGTCGAGAAGAGAGAACCACGAAGAATGTTTGTGAAAGAAACGTGGAGTGTCAAAGGTAATTGTGGGAGGAAGTTCTGCAGGTCCGGTGCACATATAGTTCGAGGAATGAAAGGGCGCCCTTACAAAAATTGCCTGTATTATACTAGTTTGTGACCATTTTGGCCGCGGCACGGCCTTCGTCAGTACCAGAACTTTCACGAATGCTGGACCACCACCGAATTGTTCAACCAATGCGCGAGTGCATGCGTGCGTGCGTGCCTGCGTGTGCATGTGTGTGTGTGTGTGTTTGTTCGTGCTTGCATGCGTGTGCGTGTGTGTATCCTGGACGGACCTACAGTATCGAAATTTGTGAGATGGCACTGAGTGAAATAAATGGGGCTTACCAGAGGTTAATGGCGCGGGAACTACATTAAGTCGCACGATAGTTGCATCGGCAGTCAATAATTCCTGGATGGTATTTCGACATAACTGCGTCAATGGCATTTTTATTGCAAACTACTCAACAGAAATATTGCTGACGAAATAGTTCCTCAATGGCATTTCGATAGAAATGAGTCAATGAAATTTTTATTGCAAAATGCTCAACAGAAATATTGTGGACGAAATATTTCCTCAATGGTATTTCCATAGAAATGAGTCAATGAAATTTTTATTGCAAAGTGCTCAACAGAAATGTTGTTGACGAAGTATTTCCTCAATGGTATTTTGATAGAAATGAGTCAATGAAATTTTTATTGCAAAGTTCTCAACAGAAATATTGTTGAGGAAATATTCCCTCAATGGTATTTCTATTGAAATGAGTCAATGAAACTTTTAATGCGAACTGCTCAACAGAAATTTTGTGGACGAAGTATTGAAGCAAGTCAATGAGTATTGCGGAACCATGGATAATCAATGAAGTCAATAATTCGATCACAATCCGGCAATGGAAAATCAAGAGTCATTTTCATAAGGGAAGGTTCACCGCAGCACCCCGCCCCCCCTACTAAGTCAGTGTATGGGACAGATTTTGCGCCCCCCCATCTTAATGACTAGGGGGGAGGGGGGGGGCTCCGCCCACCCCGGCCCCCGGAATGCACGCCTATTATCGGGGCGTTAGTCGACGCGATGGAGATGTGCCACTAGGCGTCAACGTGGGTGCATGCACGCCAAATGGTGCTGCCGAAAACCAATAGACATTGTACAAGCTTTTGTATATTAGCACACAATAAACAATCAACTACTTTTGTGAAGGCACGCTTCACTTTCGTGTTATACCGATTCCTATGACGGACGGATCAGCCACGTTTTTAAATGCGAAGCATTTCTTAGCGACCTTCGGCGACATTGAGCGTATCTATCTATCTATCTATCTATCTATCTATCTATCTATCTATCTATCTATCTATCTATCTATCTATCTATCTATCTATCTATCTATCTATCTATCTATCTATCTATCTATCTATCTATCTATCTATCTATCTATCTATCTATCTAGCCGCCTACGACTTTGTGCTCTCCTGGCTGTATCGTTAATGGGATTTATACCAAATTTGGTATGGCATAACATGACCGTATGACGAACATAAATGGCTGGTCATATCATGAAAATCATGAATAACTTGTCATGAAAAGTATGATTTACATGCCACACTCATGGCGCGCTCGCGGCCGTTTCGTTAGCTTGGTATACATGAAATTTGGGATTGAGTGACGTGACTCTATGACGAACATAAATGACAGGTGGTAATATGCAAATAATGATGTGCATTTCATGAACAACATGATTTACATGCCACGCTCATGGCTCGCTCGCGGCCGTTTCGTTAGCTTGATATACACCAAACTTGGTATTGAGTGACGTGACTGTATGACGAACATAAATGGCAAATGGTAATATGGAAATCATGACATGTCATGTGCGACATGACTTGCATTCCACGCTCATGGCGCGCTCGCGGCCGTTTCGTTAGCTTGATATACACCAAATTTGGTATAGAGTGACATGACTGTATAATGAACATACGTGGCAGGTGGTAACATGATCATCTTGGCATGCATGTCATCTACAATGCTATTTACATGCCACGCTCATAGTGCGCTTGCGTCCAGTTCGCTAGCTTGATATACACCAAAATTTGTATTGCGCGACGTGACTGTATCACGAACATAAATGACAGGTCCTAACACGTAAAACATGACATGCAAATTCTGTAAAGCACGATTTTCTCCATCCTGGCTGCTTCGCATTACATCGATTCCCACAGTGCGTGGGATCTGCCGGCTTTTCTCCTTCTTTCTTTCTTTCTATTTTCTCTATTTTTTCTGTCTTTTGTGTGTCCGTTTATTTATATTTATTTCTTTCTGCATACATATGTCTTTTATTTCTCGCTCCTTCTATCTTTCTTTTTCTATTCCTTCCCTCTATCTCACTTTCTCTCTCTCTATTTATCGCTGCCTCGTTCTACCTCTTTCTCTTCCTGTCTATATATTTCTATCTCTTTCTGTATTTGTTTTCCGTTCTGTTCTTCTACCATTTCTTTTTCTCTATTTCATTGTTTCGCATTCTGTGCTATGCTTTACTCTCTCCACTCCTCCTCTCCTTCCTACTTTCTCTTCTCCTCACATTCTCTTTCCCATCCCCTTGGTATACCACGTACTGTACAAAGCTATGTTACGCTCTGCTAACGTGTCTGGATAACCGAGTGATTACGCTGCATGCTCGCCCTCGAATCGAGAGTACGCGGGTTCGAATCCCGCCCCGTCAAGAAACTTTTCTCGCCGAGAATTTCTCTTCATGTCCATCTTTTTCTTTCTCTCTTTCTTTCCCTTTCTCTGTGCTCGTTCTCTCACCCATCGGAATTATTGCGGGCCACGCCGGACAAATCGGCGCACGTGTTCTAGGAGTGAAGCAGAGGACGACGAAGGGAAGTAGAGGATGAAGAAAGCGCGTAGCGGCTCATGATGATGATCGGTTGTGTTCACCAGTCACGGACTGATGCTCGGCTTAAACAGCTCCGCATTTAAAAGGCGGATTGCGTTTATTTCAAAGCTCCGTGGGACAATATTTAGAGTTTTTACGGTTAGCCGATGGAATTGTCGGCACCACATACGCTAAACGCGGCATTCCTTTCCCGATGAGGGGCTTAATCGGTGGAAGTCTTTCGTCCGTCATCGCTGCTAAACGAGCTGCCCGAGCAGCTCAGGCTGCTCGGTGGCGGCCTCGCGAGAATGCAGAATACTGTTGTCCGCGGCGCCGAAGCAGAAAGTCAACGCCGCCGCTAAGACATACATGCATGTCTACCTGCGAATATTTGCCTGATGTACGTCGCAAAATCAAGACATGCAAACAGCTGCGCTCAAATTTCGCACTACGGAGATGATCCCGAATGACTTTATAAAGCGACATACATCGTGACTTCGGAAATAGCTTGTAAGGATCCCGGACATACAGTTATGCGTCACAGCATCTTTGTCGCACCATTGCCACGACGCCCCCCTCCGTCATCATTCTCATCGTGCTGTCATGTATTCAACTATCATGTCCACGATGATTCGTTCTGCACTCATAAGACACCATTGCCTGAATGGTTACAGAGGATATGATTGGGTTAAGGACATTATGACTAAGTACACAGAATGTAACAGTGGGCTTGTCGGTGGCGATACATGAAACTTGTAGCGCACGAAGAAGCACGGGCAAAGCAAGAGACGACGGGACGATGCGCTTTCGTCCCGTCGTCCCGGTGTGGACAGTTCACGCATGCGGTACGTAGGTATACCGCTGACTGCCTCCAGTTTCTAGACGTGCGCTTGCTTTTCGATGGCGACCATGTGTGCTGATAATACCATCCCCGTGGTAAAACATTAAAAGTTATGGGCGTACCGTCGAAAATGATAAACGGAGGCTTTGCAACAAAGGGCATCGCTAACGCTCTAGAGAAGACCAGCCCGCAAGAAATGTCTAAATTAGCAGGGACAGTTGGGCGAGTTGATGAAGAAATGTCTAATTTTGTGTAGGACCAAATAGTCCAGTTATAAAGAATAGGCTACCCGAAGTAATTCGTTATTTTGATGCCCGAGACCTGAGCAGAAGTTGTAAGGCGATGCGGGAACTTCTTCCCACATCGCATTACAACTTCTGCT